>VZTX01024057.1:94686-256609 GCA_013400915.1 Pardalotus punctatus | reverse complement strand
GGCCACCGCGGGCAGCTCCGCGGCCGCCGGCGCAGCGCCCTCCGGGCCGGGGGGCGAGCGGAGGGCGGGGGGTGCGGGTGTGCGTGTTAAAAATACCTTTGCAGCTTTCTGGGGCTCGTCGGCTGCGTCTGAGCTGTGCCCGCGCGGTGCGCTGCGGGCGGGTGGCGGTGGTGCTGCGCGGAGCGGGGCTGCGGTTGTGGTTGAGGCGCCGTTTGTTGGCCCGCTTCCTTTTGTGAGGCTCTTATTTGAGTTTGAGTTTTTGAGTTTGAGTAAGGAGTTCCTTTTCCTTATGCACCCCCACGACTACGAACAGCCCGTGGAAGAGACAGGCCGTTTATAAATTGCCAAATCTTCTTAACGCAGTTAGTCTGGCATTTACCCTCACCCTTCAAGGGGCAGTGGACTGGAGGACTGATAGTCATATTTCCTTCTTTCTCCCTTTGCTGCTGATTTATAGCCAGTAGCTCTTTTTTCCCTTCCTCCTGCTCTCCTGTGATGCCCTGAGAGGAGGAAGGAGGGAGCTGAGCCTCCCTTTATTCCCTGTCCTCACATTCCCTTTGACTGTCTGTTCCAAAAGTAAGAAGGGGAATCAGAACCTCCCAGAAGCTGTTCTCCACTTTTCCCCAAAACTGTAAATCTCACAACTTGCACAAGGCAGCACATGGTCAGATTATTCCCCTCTTTAGCATGCCCTCTGAATTCAGCCTGCTTGTTTAATGAAGAAAATATTTTAGTGATTCATTATTGAAATATTTGTGGAGTATCATAGCTATTTAAATATTTCTTGCATATCATATTTTTTTATCTTCTTCTGATAACTGCAAGAGAGTTGCTGTTCATTAATGCTACCAGTCAAGATTTTCTCTGCATGTCAGAAAGATTAAACTCAGTAGCCAGTGGTGTTTGGCGTTTCGTGGGAGTACTCAGGATTTGGTCCCATAAAGTGATGCTCAGCTCATCAGGAGTGGTTGTGATAGACCATGAGATTAGAATGTTGAATTTAGGGAAAGAGAGCAATTGTACTCCAGCACTTAATTTTTACCATGCATGTCTTTGTCCTATTATTTAATAAATTGATTACTTAGATCACAATTATTGTTTTCTCTTAAAATTAAGTTTTTTAATGATGCAGTGTGGTGCTTAGTTGCTTTTTTGTTGTATTTTATAACCATTTATAGATCAGCATTTCAGTGCCATAGTTGAGTGATAATGCAGGAAAACCCTGTGCTCATAAAACTAAATTGACTCTTTGCAAAAATGAGTTTTTACTGTGGCGTTGGAGCTGCAGCTCGTATTCACACCATATGTTCACACACTGACTTCCCATTCTTTAATTTTTAATGTCTTGTACTCAGGCAATGATTCACTTCCCTGTGTCTTCTTGGTACAGGTTTTCTTTCATTCTGTGGAATGCTGCTAATGCTTTAAAATATTTGTCACTGTGTCTCTTAGATAGAAATTAGGAAATTAAATCAAGCATATTTCAGTGTCAAATCCTTTTTATCCCTTGCTAGAATGCATGTTTTTGCAACTCTGTAAAACCAACATGGTCTTTGGCAGCAGTAGAATGGTGTACAGCATACAATTATTTGAAGAACAAGTAATCTTTGTGGCACAGTGTTGTGCTAAACAGTGCTAGACTGAGCTGAACTGGGTCCAGGGAAAGGATTGACTCTCTCCCTCTGTTGCTTCCTTCTCAGTGTTCATTGTCCACTCTCCCCCCTGCATTATTTCTTCCCCTGAAACTGAGCCCAAAGCAGTAATGAGATGGTAGTGGGTGGAAGGAAGTCTCTCAACAGGGTTGTTTGCATTGTCTTTGCAGTGTGTGATGGTGATGACTTTACCATTATTTTGTCTGTGCTGAAACACAGCCTAATTTTCTAGGCTGTGCTAAATTACTCAGCTGCTACTTCATTTATATTGAAAATTGCTCTTCTTAACTTGGGAGGGATTGTATTTGTGGAAAAAAAAAAAAGGCAACTTAGGACCAGAACAACAGAAAATTATTTCAGCAACAGGAATTTGTCAACAGTCTCTGTGGATGGAAATTTCAGCATCTACTTGCAAAATTCACATTCCTTGTACTGAATATTGAATGCAACAGGCGATTAATGCAATAAACCTATCACAAGATTTTTTGGTTTTTCAGTTAAGTACATTTTGTTTTTCTAATATGCTTAGCTTATTAGAAACTCAGGCTGCAATCTCAAAATGTGTAATTTAGGTTACACTCTAGTTTATTGAAAGGTTTAGCACTGGAAATTAATAACCACTTAAATATGAAATGCAGATAGAAAATGAGAGATAAGGGAATTCATGTCTGGGAACAAAAACGTCCCATACAATTAGAGTAGACTAGAGAAGATTAGCTTGCTGGCCTAGCTCCCAAAATCCTCTTTATAATGCTGTTCATTGCATCTTGGACCTTAGTTAGCATTGAAAACAACTTTAATAACAAGGACCCCCTGAGCCCGGGAAGGGAAGCACTGTGACTTTGGAAAGGTTACCTTCTCGTGCCGCAGTGCCTACAAGAAAATCAGGAGACTTTACCTAACTTCAAAAAACATTGCTGTATATAGAGGGCTAGATGTATTGAAATGTAAAACTGGTGAAAGGTTGATTCTCTGAGGAGAATGAAAAGCAGCACATTTAAGCATTAGCTGTACTGAAGCTGTTCCCACTTAGTCTCTTAGTATGTTAGGGTTTGGAATTAATTTAAGGATATGCCCTTGATTTACCTACTTATTATGCTATGCTTTAATGAATAAGTATTTCTCAAATGACTGCTAATAAAATTCATATATGTATGTTTTTCTGACAATCAGAACCATTTGAGTTGTTTTAAATTTCAAGTAAACATGGTGAAAATTCCGTTTTCTCTGGAGGCATTCCAAAGGACTCAATTTCCACAGTTTTGAAGAATAAAGATACGCAAATAATTAAAAATATGTTCACACAAGCTAGGCTCATCTAATAAAAAATCTTCTCAACAGAACTACTGGACCAGCATTATGGAAATACTGGGTTTCGACAGGAAGTACACAAACATGTCGACCACAGATTGTTATCAGGGACATATATAATGAAATAATACACAGTCTCTTTTTAACATTTAACTCTAACTCCTCTTCAGGAGGCCAAGAAACAGAAATTACAGTTGTACTTTAAGAGAAAAGTGGTTTTTGTTTGCCATTTTGCCTTTTCTCAAGCAAGTTGCAATAATAAGCATGCATTTTTGGAGTCACGAGCATGGTTAAAATGAAGAGAAGAGACAAAACATATGGCCACATATTAGTTAAAATGCTCCAGTGTTTGTTGCATGTGGTAAACGCTTTTCAGCACTTAGTGCAAGCTGTACAAGTCTCGTGTTGCTGAAGTATCCTACTGTGTAAATGTAGCCATCTTGAATCTAGTAAAACTTTATACCTAGATAATAAACAAGAATGTCACTGATACAGTACTTTGAATTTATGGAACTTTTCCGGTTTCCCAGCAATGCACACTATCAGCATGATAATTTATAATGGTTTGTGACAAATGTTGCTGAGCAAAGAGGTGTGTGGTTACATTCAGATCAGATGTCATTATCTAGGGAGCAATAAAAATTTCACAGACACTAGGTTAAAAACATTAAGAAAATGAATGTGAAGCTTCAGAAGAAAAGGGCTTAAGAAAGGTGGAGGGTTGGGTAGAGAAAGCCCAAGAGTGGTTTCCTTACTGACAAATTATTAACTTTGTTGCCAGACTTGACTGTATTGTTTTACAAGGTTTTCATAGATATGCCACACAGCACTATTCTTTTAAAGGCCATCATTTATGGATGTAGAAAATAAATATCATTCTTGCTTAACACTTGTGGATTATATACAACAAAGCTGTCAGATTCCTCAGAATGGAAAAATTGCCCATTTTGGAAACATTCAAGTTACAGGAGAGATGTCATAGACAATTACTTTTCGTATTGCATTTACTAGTTACAGAGATGAGATTAGAGCTGTATAGAAATTGCAGTCAGTTATAGAATACAGAGCAAAAAATACCTATGTTTGTTTATATTGAAGAAAAAGGTTCCTCCAGATCCTTGAGTCAGGAAGAAGGCATAGGTATTCAGACTACAAAGTGAAAGTATAGCTCCACATAACTCCCGTAGATCTTAATGATGTTAGAAATTCATCCATCCATTTTATTTCTAAATAATGTCAATGGATTTATGCTACAAATCTGTAGGTATAACAAACTCAGTCTGGTAAAATAAACAGGAGCAAGCAAAGTCATGGCTCAGCCTTCCTTTAGTTTCTGCATAGTTTTAGCTTTAATTTGCTTTTGTCTAAATCCTGGTTCCTATTCTTCCATGCAGCAAGATCCGCTGTGTGCGGGCCTTGTGCCTCGTGTTTGTTCCTTGTGTGCAGGGGCGGTTCGAGCCCTTTGAGCCGATGGGAGTAGGAGTGCCCATGTCCTCGCTGCCCACCTGCAGAACCCCCCGTGACAGACCCTGCTGGGCCTGTCGGAGGGGTCGGGGTCCTGCCATCAGCTGTGCCCGGCAGCCCCTTCCTGACTGCCCCAGCTGCACCTGGAGCCTGGAGAGTCCAGAGCTGCTCCCACAAAGTGCCCCGAGGACATCTCGGGGGGAAAGGCGGTGTGGGCCCAGTGCAGCCCCACTGCCCAAGGAAGCAGAGTTCCTAAAACAATAAACAAGTGGTTTTGGCTTAGTTTGAGATGAGTTGTTGCGGTAGATTTGGGTGCCATGTGGCATCTCATGTTTCTGGGTGCACTTTGAGGGAATTTCTCTGCTTCATATGAAGTGCACAAAAGGCTTTCTCAGACAGCACTCAGCTGGACCCAGACAGCCCTTCTGGTGACCACTGCTGTTTGGTGCTTTCCATAAGGCTGCAGGAAAGATTAGTTTCAAGGAAAGGAATCAGCCCAGAGCCTATGCAGGATCAGGGAAGCAGAAAACACTTGTGGTACC
This sequence comes from Pardalotus punctatus, assembly GCA_013400915.1. Classification (NCBI taxonomy): domain Eukaryota; kingdom Metazoa; phylum Chordata; class Aves; order Passeriformes; family Pardalotidae; genus Pardalotus; species Pardalotus punctatus. The sequence continues at coordinate 251,640 of VZTX01024057.1, read as the reverse complement.
CCAAAAACTTTTCCTTAACGCAAAGATTCTGCATTATGAAATATATATAATATTCTCTTTGCTGCAAGATTCTGCATGTATTTGCACACACGTATCAGATAGATGCAAGTGTCTAAAGATGAAGTTTTTATTTTATTGTGCGTTAGGGACTAAATGAGAGTTAAGAGAAGCTGGAAATTATATTGTTTTTCTGATTATACTGTGCAATGAAACAATTCCTTGGGTTTTTATTCAAGCAGTTAAATGTTGTGAAAGTCTCTGTTGTCAAACTGTTTAACAATTTGTTCTTTTAGAGTAGTGGTTTGAGTTTGTGTTTTCTCAGGAAGAGGTATTAGTAAATCCATAACCAAACTGCCTGGTCATAGCTAGAGAGTCTGTGCTGGGCTGTGTTCAGGGCTGAGGGGCTGGAGGCAAAGCCCAATCTTGCCCTCTGTGTATGGGTGCATCCCCTGCCACAGGAGAGTCTTGACTTGGGTCTCTGTACAGAAGCACATTGAAAATATAAAATCAGTCAAATACAAATGTTTCTATTGATCTGAACAGTTAACTGTGAGGAGAATTCTGTCTAGATGTGCTACAACCAGATGCCCTTCAAACAGGAAAAATTTGAGGGTCAAATATGGATTCCCTTAAGCCTAATCCTTTATCCTTTCTGCGGACAGAGATAAACAAATTCAGAACAAAGGACTAAGTCCTTTCTAAATTGAAACCCAAAGTCATTGGAATTAGCCCCATGAAACTCTCAATATGTTTTCAGTCAACCCCACACTGCTCTTCTCTCCACCTTCCTCTCCTGTGCTAATCTAATTGAAACAAAAAACTATGTGTTTCTGTTAGTTTCTTAATTAGTTTCTTAATTATAGTTTAGTGCAAGCTATAACATTGGATCATAATTTGATAATTATGATATAGAGGTTTTTTATACAGCTGATGTGAAACCAAATTAAATTATTTTCTTTTGTAGTATTTCCAAAGAATGAAATTATGTCTGAAAACTGGATATACATGCACTCACATGTATATGTCTAGACTTATATATCACACCAAATGGCTTGGATATAGGTGTATGTTATGTGTGCCTCTTTAGGACTGTGCATATATACACTTATTTATGTCTATGTTACAGATTTCTTAGTTTATGTAGAAGTTCCTAAAGTAAATCTACTAATTAAAGCACTAATACCCATCTTAAGGCTGATAATTAGGTATAAAGAGAAAAAGAGACAGGATTAGTGTTCAGATCATGTTCCAAATGCCTCTTAATTGGGTGTTTGTAATCAATCCTGATTGCAAGAGGCAGTGGTTTGGCAGAATAAAGAATGAAAAAGGCTTAGCCCTACTATTTTCCTGTTAGTTGACTTGGCCGTAGTATTTTAGGACAGGATCCAGTGTCAAACAAGGTAATTTTGTCAGCCTTAGCAATCCTTATAAAACATTTAAAAAATCTGTTCTAATGAAATTTTTTTCAAGCTAAAAACTCGCTCAAGCTGCAGCGTTATTTTTATCCAGAATCTTAAAAATTGTTTTCAATCGAACCACAGGAAAGACTTTGTTCTCCTGGCCTCTATCCACCACTGGCTTCTGAAATCATGTCTGAGTTCACTGTGGGTTTTTCATTGCATTGACCTTGGTACTTTTCTCACCAAGCCACAGTTTTCCATCATAAAACCACACAGCTTGGTATAATGATTATTTCTTTATCCTGAGTAACCAAACAATTTTTTTAACAGGGTGACAGATTTCCCTCTTGCACTGTGGGAAGCAAGCACCTGGCCATTTCCAAATAGACTTTTAATGAACTTCCTGAAGGAGATTTGAGAGAAGTTTAATAAGTCACCTGCCAACTTTTTGGGAGCATAGGTCATTTGCTTTTCTGTAGGAATTCACAAAAATGTGAGAATAACCCCCTTCCCAAGTCCTAAACTTCCATGGAGGAAATTGATTTTCATGGGCAATATCAAAGGTTTTTAAAAATGTAACCTCAGAAATCGAATTTCTGATTGTTTCTCACACATAAGGTACTGTGAAACTCTGTGATCCACAGAGTTGGTTATGAACTGTGTGAACTTTATAATAATTTATTTAAACAGGAACAGATTGTGCATATTTAGACTCATCTTGCAGGTTAATACCATTACAAGTATTTTACGTAATGCTATAAAATGAAGAATTTAGATGGCTCAAAAGGACCATTGAGAAAATATCTCCATATGTGGAAGAGACACCCATTTAATGGGATGATTTCTTCCAGAAGAAGCTATGCACATCCCAGAAGCACAGTAACCAGCTGTTGTTCAGGAGAAAGCGGGCACTTGTGTGCTGCCGTCCACGCTGATGTGGAGTTGCAGTGGCCACATGTCCCATGCCTCCCCTAGAGACGGACGGGCTGAGCCTCACACTGAGTGAGAGCCTGGGTTAATCCCTTCCCTACGCTCCCAGCACTTGGGCTCCATTGCACATTTCTGCTCTGGGCTGCTCTGTGCCCCCACGTGAAGACACAGCCCATCAGAGCTGTGGTGTGGGAGTGGGGGTGGAGCAGCCCGCTGCAGGTGGGGCAGGGCTGACTTCGCAGCTCAGCTCTGTGTTGGGGTCATGCCATTCTTTGAAGAAAAGATACTCTTACATCACTCCTTATTAAATTGGAAGTTAGTAACCTAGAGAAAACTAGAGGTCTGTTCACACCCGAGTGATTATTCTGCCTTGAGCTTTGAGAAATGCTCTCTCAAAGCCAAAGTTTTGCTCATTCACATAAACAGTCACACTGAAGTCAATTAAAACAACAGACTCACTTGAGCAGGGCTAATGAGTAGGACATACATTTATGGCACTGCACAAATTAATAATTGCTTTTTGTAACAGTGGTTTTCAGATGTTTGCAGAGTCATTTACAGTACAGTAGAAGATTCAGCCTCATACTTTTTTGTCTCCTTAATTCATAAATCACCATAAATAGGTTATCAGTTCTTCTCCAGCTCTTAGCTCTTACTAGTGAGTGTTTGGGACAAGTTGCTAAGTGTGTGAGTAAGAATCAAAGTTTGCCTGCTTGTGCCAATCTGTCATTAAGCCAGACAACTTCTACTGACTTTCTTCTGATGTATTCATCTGTAACAAGGGAAGCAGATCAGCAATTTAGAAAAGGTTTAGCTTGATCACCATGCAGAAATGCAGGCTATGCTGCCTATTTCCATAGTGATCACACCACTTTGCCAGATGCAAAATGAGAGGCTTACATCCCTCATGCTAAAAGCCCTTCTTAGAGGAAATCCTGAGCTGTCGCTTCATTTGAGTAGCTTTAGCTAAGTCTAGAAAAATATGCAAAGGTAGCTCTTAAATAAAAACTCTTTTTTTTTAACGTTTCACAGTCATCTCCATAATCTGTTTTGGAGACAGAGGCATAAGATATATTAACATAGAAGGCATATGTTCTGATTGCTGAGTGTTTTTTGACATTCCCAGAAAACCCCTGGGACTTTGTGTCACAGTTCTGTAAACTTTATCTATTTGTATATTCATATTGGGCCTAAATCCAAAACTTCTTTACATGCATTACAGCAGACAGTTTAGGTTCATCTCCTTGTGCTCCAGGTGGCAAGCATTTAGATCAGGTACACATTTTAACCATACCACATAATCTAATGCTCTAATGCATTTCAAAAGTTTTCCAGTGTGTTTTAATAGCACATAGACTATATAATGTAGGTATATAAAATAGATACAAGACTACATTGAGCTGTGAAGCAAGTGAAGACAGCTCCACTGATGCCAGTAGAGCTGCACCTGCTAATAGCTCAAACACCAAATACCATAAGTATATCGTATTATGTTCCTTACTGGTTTTCATTTTCATTTATTCTCCACAGCTATACTAGATGATGGCCTTCCAACAGTATAATAGTCATCTTTATCTCATTTCTCTGACATAATTTTCAAGCTCCTTATTACTGTTGACCAGTGTAGCTAATAGTGCCCAAATTGCTTCTCATTCTTCTCATTATAGTGTGTCATTATTCAAGAAACCAGTGCTGTTCATCCTTTCCCACACAAATAGCTCTCCCTCAAACTAAACTTAAAACTTACTTCCAAGAGCCAGTCTCACATTTGCCAGACAATTAGGCTCCTTCTAGTGGCTATTACATTTATCCTTTGCACATTTTTACACTTTTTAACTAACTATGCCTGTGTACTCCTTGAAATTTTAACCTTTCTCTTCTAAGCATAGTCTTCATGAACTGATTTTTGCACCAATTTAATGATTTCAATTAAGGTTTTGTTTGTGTATGGTTAAAACAAGTCAGCATGCACTGGGGGATACGTATATTCTAGTATAAAGATGTTTAATGTCAGTACTTTTGAAGAATAAGCCTTGGTAATGTCAGCAGTTTGTAGCAAGGACTGTACTGCTTTATCTGTAAAGGTTTCTAAACTGGTAAAGCTTTAGTACCTGTAAAAACAATGTATAGACCTACTTCTGAGTGACATAACTAGTCACAAATGCTAGGAGAGGGTTTGGGATACTGTATGAGCTAAATTTGTCAGCAAAGATTAATTGGATTGCCTTACTGATTGCAAGCTACAAATTTCAATATAGGTGTAGATGTGCATATTGAGGGCCCTCCTGACACATCCATTTTCTCCCAGCTTTTAGTCTTCAAACAAAAGCTTAGCCAAATTGTCTAAGCTAAGCAGTTCCTCTGCCTGCTGTAACTTATGCTTTCCAGGAAGTTTTTTTTATAACTTGTGTTCCTAGGCAGCTACATAATTTACTGTGGTGTGACCTTCAAGCACCTCACTTACTCCATGGAAATTATCCATATGCACACTCTCGCCCTGTGATCTTTTATATAACATGCAAGTTTCTTAGTTATTCCTCCCCCACACCTGAAATTACAAAGTAAAAACATACTCATAGGTGTAACCACAGCTCATCTGATGCTCTGAAATCAAACTCTGAGTACTCTAAAAATAAATATCTGATCACCAGGTAACTTTTGCATGTCTCCATATGATCAGCATAGAAAAGAAAATAAATCCTTCCTTTCAACATCCTAGCTTCAGCTCTTTCTCATCTGAAAGATACCAGATAATTTTGATTTAAATATGTAAAGAAATATGCTGCTTTTCATGGACCATATTCCTAATTTGTTTAAAGATCATTCTACTGAACTTAGTGGAACCCCAGTGATTTATATTAGCTGAGTGAGGAGCTGACTCTACACTTCTACATCTCCCTAGAAATTCTCAGAAGAAAGGTCAGTATTGTAGCTGAACAAATGTTAATTCAGAGTGAAGTCTGTTAAAGTTTTGCCATTCATGAGGATTGCACTTTAATACTTATGCAGAATGGGTAGGAGATTCTTAAAAGTAGATGGAATAAAGACCAGAGTAATTCTGTGTGTGTACAAAATTCCCTTCCCACTAGCATCTTTAAAGAAATACACAGGATTGGGTGCTGTGGTACTGTGACTTTTTATAGTGCTAACTCTCTCCTACTGCTTGATCTTGGGACAGTCAATCATCATCTTTGTGCCTTTGTTTCCTTAGAGAGTATAATATTTCCCTGGTTTTCAAATATCTGAGGATGTGCTTATTAGTGTTTGAAAAATCCTTAGAGACTGCTGGGTGGAAATGTAGAGCAGTAGAATAGTAATTTGCCATTGTTTTGTGTTGTTCATCTTTTAGCTGTTAACTCTTTTTTAACAATCTACTGCCATGTAGAAATGCATGTGGCAATCTTCTGACTTTCAGAGAGAAGTGTTATCCAAACAAAAATAAAGAACAGGTCTCATGCTCACAAGAGACGCATTATCCATGATGAGAAGAATCTATAACAGACATGGCACTAACTCAAAACTGTGCACCAAACAGCATCCAAATGCAAGCAATTTCAGATGTGTGCATATTGCCAGTACAAAACCGGGCCATTCTGCAAATGCAGAGTCCCCCAAGGAGCAGTGAACCTCGCAGCAGCAGCACTAATGGCTGTCTTCTCATGTGCAGTGGGGGAAAGCTGCACTTTAGAGCTGCCTTGGGCAGCTGTTAGGTTATTCATTCTTAACTTACTTCTGTAAAGCTGTTATTGGGTGGAAGGAGATGACACAAAAGGTTTTGGACCTGTTCTGTCTGCTGTGGGGGGAGCATTCCCCACTCTTGCACATACGGTGAAATTCTGACTTCCTTGAAGTCAATGACAAAATTTCTCCCCCGTCTTGCTCGGACTGAAAAAAACTGTTTTAGGCCACAGAAAACCCTTTTTTGAAGAGAACTTTAGTGGTGCCAGTGTCCCTTGTAGGATTTTTGTCAGTTTAGACATTATTTCCCTTCCAATGCATGCGATTCAAAGGCATTTGTATTGCTAGAACAGTAATGAAATAAAATCAAAAAACAACAAGCCACAAACAAAATCAAAAAACACCCCACAACCATTTTCTGTTGTTAGAGTACATGTAATGCATGAGGTACTGCACTGGGTTATCTACCTTGTTTCTTAACCTCCTTTCAGAACAATTTTAGGCTATTTTATGGTTTGCTTGTTCCACCTTATGCTTTGTCCTTCCCTCTCTCCTCCCTACATGTGATCTGAAAACTCACCACACTCTCCTCAGTAAAACACAGCAGTTTTCTTTCTCAATTTTGTCCACTCCAAATTTTGGACATCATAAGTCAGGCCTCAAAAAATTGTGAAACTTTATAAAAATCCTAGTGTCTCAAAAATTACTGCTGATTCCTGTTTCATTTTTCATCAAGTGTATTTTGGGGGCTTTCCTCTGCCATAAATGAGATGTTTGGCAGTACCATGATATCAACAGCCGATGCTTTAAAATATGCAACCAAATTTCATGCTACTCATGCTAAAAATAATGAGAGCTAGTAATGTTAGATTCTTGCTAAAGTTACAGCTTCCTGATGCTGTTTCTGTTCTCAGTCACAGCCCTGAAACTCCTGTTGAAGGGAAGATTTATAGAAGAAAAATAGAATCAAAAGGAAATGAAAGTATTAATTTATATTGATTTCACTGCATGACTATGTTTCTTCACCCCTCACTGTATGATCAAAATTTTCAGAAATCAAAATTCATCCCAGAGAAAAGATACCTCTGAGTTTACCATCCATTTCTCTGAGAACAGATAAAATAGCATTAACAGTCAGATTATTATGGTGGCTACATATTTGCTTGGCTTCAAAGCCAGCTTACACCAATGACAGAAAATTTGATTGAAAGCCATTAAACACCAGGACATGACTTTTGGCTCAGGAAGAACCTGATCTGCAAATTGCTGGCATGGCTGGGACACAGATCACACTGGCTGCTCCAGGATCCTTTCCCTGTCCCTCTGCCAGTCCTGCTGGAGATAAATGGAGTGGACTGACACAGAAAAACTTGTGTATGCCACCTTCTTTTATGGGTTGTGCAGGCTTATGTTTTCAGGGGATTGTTCTCATTCAGACATCACACAGAAGTATGGTGCAAAGTAGCTAAAATTGGCATTAAGGGGCCCATCCTGCACCTAACTATAACATTTTTTGTCTGCATGTTTCTAGTGAAGTAAATGAAGTTGTGGCTGACCACTTTGTATTTATTTAATGGTTTGGATCCTTTCCTGCTGTATTTACAATAACTGCAGTGGGTCTACTCTGTTGTGCACAAACTGAGAAGTGGATGCATATCTCTAAAATCAGGGGCTGTTCTGAAGACAAAACTAATTTTTGAAACGTTTCTATAAACTTAAGGAAATCTTAATGTCCTTATTCTGTTATTACTTTACAAGAATAATCCCAAACTGGCCTGGGAGCTATTACTCAGTGAGCACTGGCCCCTTGGAAGGTTTCAACTTGTCAAGTTTAGGCATTTTTTGAACGCACAGAGGAAGTCATTAAAGCACATCAGGCTGCTGATTGCTGTTAAACTCTGCAGAGACTCCTGTGCAAAAATCAATGCCATAACAGGGCTACAAGAATCTAAGAGGCGGGAAAAGCATTTCTTTACCCTCTGGTAACTCAAAAATGGATTAATAGACTTCGTGAAACCTCAAAAAAAAATCACCTATAAGCTAGGGGCCAAATGTAAACCTTTGTGACAAAATAATACAGCTCAGAAAGCTCCAAACATGTGAAAATGGGTTTATAATGGAACTGTCACTGCTGTAACCTCAACTGTATGTTTCTGTGCTGGGGAAATCTCACACATCTGCACATCTATGCATGCACGTGCTTATTTATTGTATCCCAAGGAACACCTTTTTTTGCTGTATTGCCACTAAAGAACCCAGAGGGAAAATGCTTTTTTTAGTAAAGTATGATCTTAGATAGCTTTTGGCAGGAAAGTAGTACAAGAATTTTCCAGATGAGTTCCATCTCAGCATCAGAGAAAGTGTTATTTAAATGACTGGCTGGTTTTGATTGGGGGAGGGAACTGCACTGGAAAATGCAACACGGTTGCAACAATTGCTAACAGTTGAAGGCTTTTGTAGAAAATATCTCTATCATGGGAAAAACTAGTTTAAATCATATTAGGAAGTTTTATTGTAAACATGTACTGTATAAACCTGGCAAAGTCCATTGTCTGACTCTGGAATGTTTTAAATTCCAACCATCCAGTTCTCTTCCCCCACAAAGCAAAGTGGAGGCATTCAGGTCAATTTTTTGTCATGAATTTCATTCAAATTTTGATGATAAAATGATGAAACCTCTTTTCAATTTGATTTTTTTTTTCATTCTTACATGAATATAAAATTTTACTGAGTTTTATTAGTTTTGTTTCACTCTATCATAGGAACATTTGGGTTGGAAGGGACTAGGAGATCGCCTCATCCAACTTACTAATCAAAAAATTGCATTTTACATAGTGCAAAAGATAAAATGAAGCAATCCATGTAAACCAAATGGCTAAGACCAGAAACTACTTTTTTAAAGAAAGAGCATGAAGATGAGCCACCTCACTGTTAAGGCTCGGAGAAAGCAGGACTTAGGACCAAAATAGCCAGATTTTGGTCCTCCAGGTGGGGGCAAGTTTTTCCCAAAGTTCATCAAGGCTGCAGCTGTCTGACAGTTTCAACCCTGTCCTGAGGGGTCACCACTGTGCCACCACCATGGCAAGAGCATGTGGTTGTGGCTGCAGACAACATGGCAAACCCTCCCAAAATATCTGGACCCAAGAGTGAGATCTGGAGAAAAGGATCAAAAAAGGATCCTTTCTGTTAAGGACTGTGTCAAGCATAGTCAATGGAAAAGCTTCTAGCAAATGAGTTGTTAAAGCCTGTTGTGGTGTGCATGGTCTGGACCAGCTGCAGTGAGGGGGCAAATTGTGGACCGTTTCCCCAGCATGGTGCTGAGGAAGGAGGCTCCTATATTCTCATTACAGCAGGGGAAAATCCACTTTTCTTGCATGGATAATTTAGAAGTTATGAATCAGCCTGTTGTTTTTATTTCAGCAGAGTACAGACAAGAGTTGTGCAAAATGAGGCTGCTGCCTGTCTGTCAGGCAGCTGTAGTATTTTACCCTGCAGCCTCTTTTAATGTGCATTCTTGGCAAATTCTGAAGAGAAGCAGTCACAACTGCGCACTCAGATGTTAGAGCAGATCTCATTCCCCAGCCATTGAGCCAGGGACTTCACTGATGCATCATCCCGTGTCTGACGCAGCCGTTAAGTACCCTGACCCAGTAACCAGAAAACTGGTGTCTAAGTTAAAAGGCACTTTAAAAATATGCTCTTGAATCATCTGTTTTTGAAAAGAGATTAATATTTTTTTGCAGTGTATCTACTTTTCCCAGGTGTTAAATAGACCATTTGCTGTCTGCTGGTCTTTAGGAATTTTTAAAGTAGGTGTTAAAGGCTGTTCCAGACTAGCTCTACAGGGTTTTAAGGCATGAGAGACAGTTACCTGCAGAAAAATGCCCATCTCTCTCAAATAATTAGCAATTATCTGTTAAAAAAGCTTCAGAGCTGACTACAGTAAGAAAAATACTTTTCATCTTTGGCTTTTTGCCTCTCTCCTTCCCTCTCCCCTTCGCCTCCCTCCCACCTTCCCCCTAGCATTTTTTTGAGCAGCCTTTTCCAAAGGAAACACTGATGAAAGTATCTTTCAGTGCCTGAGCAGTTCCCTCGGACACCTCCTCCCTGTCCACCCCCGAGATTGCAAGAGGCATCTGCCTTTGTACACACCATGCCAGTGTCCTGCAGAGACATTTTGTGTTCATTGTTTCTCCAAAATAAATAAGAGCAGCACAGACGATGCAATCTGACTGTAGACATCCCATTGCTAATAACGGAGCTACGTTGGTAATTGCTAATAATGATGCGGTGTTTCAGCATGGGAACACTCTTCTAGCTGCAATGTGGATAGGGCCTGAATAAAGTGACACAGATGGTAACATTATTGCATCTTTCTTTGTAGAAGAAGTTGAAGTTTTACTGTGGGGGAAAAAATCCTATATTTTGTTCCAATTATTTCTTTAATGTTAGCAGCACTGCCAATGCTTGATCTGTGAACTGTGTCAGTGCCACCTAAGGAAATATCAAGAGGAGTGTGCAAAGTGAGGAGAAGCAATTGTTTCCACTTAGCAAAGGAAGCACTTAGATGCTATTTGTCAGAATTGCATTTGCCTCCTTTGGCAAGGATGACCCATTTTGGTCACACGCAACAGCCAAACAACAGCCAATTTGCGATAAATCAGACTTTAAACATTTCTGTAGCTGCTAGGCTGATTCTGGAGTCGTGTCTCACATACCAGAGTTCCCACATCTGTACCTCAATTGTCCGGGAGTGCTTCATTGCATTTTGCAGGCTACAAACAGCAGGAACACATGGTTTGTGGGCCAGCTCCTGGGTCGCAGCTTCCTTTGATGCCTGCAAAGTACGTGCTCCTCTGGGAATGCCTGACATCCTCCCTGCTTACGTGCACAACCACTTCAGCACCCTGGCGAGTCCGAGCCAGTGGAAGCACACTGTGCTACTTTGGCCCGACTGCAGCACGTTTCCTTTGAAAGGTGTTTGGAGAGCTGTGGCAGCATGTCAAAGATAAGAGAGGCAGGAATTGGTTGTATTTGCCAAGCGCCTGCCTTTGTTGGCTCTGTCCACAGGAGCAGCTACCCTCACTTTTGAACTCTCCGATCTTGCTGCATGTTCATCCACAAAAATTGCTAGCTCACCCGGGCTTCAGGACCAGAGTTGTCCTTCCTGCAAGATGAGGTCATATCATGAGATCAAAGTCCTATTATGCCATTTTACACCACGTGGATGCAACACCAGCCAAGTTTCAAGTCCCAAGCACAGGTGTCTAGTAACTGTATGATGCACACATGAAAACTGGAGCCGTAAGTGAAACTTAGAAGCTAAATTTCCTGTCTTTCCCCAACATTACACCTTTCTCATCCACCCCTATAACTGCATTTCCAATTTATATTTCAGAAGAGCAGTGCTAATGTCTGAAACTATCTTACCTCTTGTTCCTTTGCAACTTTTTCTCTTCATCTGGCAATTCAAAACTGCTCTTAATAAGACCCTTTTAAACAGTGATCTGCCAAAGAGGCTTATTCCTGGCAAAAGAAGTGCTGCCCAGTATTAATTTCCTTGTAGAGGGAACATGTAGCAGGAAACAGTGTTGGCACATGGGTAGGAAATAAACAGAGGGTATTTTGCTGCAGAGCTGTTGTGTAGATGGAAGTGCAAGGCATAAGCAGGAGTGATAAGCAAGTGCCATTTAAAAATTATAATGAGAATTATAATGAGAAAAATGGCAAAAGAGCACCGAAAGACACCTAATTTCACCTAATTAATCTTTTTTTAAAAAGTGTGTATCCTCTAATCTGGATATGTGGGTTTCTTCTCTAAATTATGGAGCAAAAATAAATCCCACCTTAAGACTGATCACCAGGATAAATCATTCTTTCCAGGTGCCTTTATCTCTCTCCCCAGACTACCAAGGGATAACTAGCTCAGAGTATCTCCCTGGGTTTTAGACAACTATTATAAGGTGAAATAAATTCCACCCAAAATCCTCAGAAATGGCTGCCGTAAGTGGACAGGAAAGCTGGCAGATTTAGATAGCTGCTGGAGCTCATTTCTGTCATGGCAGACACAGAACTGATTGCCAAGGCTGGTACAGTATTGCCCATGTCAATGAGGTAAAATCTTGCTACTGTTTTGAAGTTTTTTGTTGTGTCACAGGCTTAATGGAGAACAAGCAGCGTAATTGGTTTACAAGCAAAAATTAAAACAGAAAATGAGCACAAGACCTTTATGTTCTGCACTTTAAAAAGTAAACATTTTCTTCAGTTGTGTTGAAACATATCACATGTTGATGTGCTCATAGTGTCAGATTGTGTTTGCTTAGGCAGTGTTACCTGCAGCGCCCGTGGCTTGGCTCAGAGCCTGTGGGAATCTCGGTGGGACAGGCTGACGGACCTGTGCTTGCCGGTCCGTGGCGTTCAAAGTCACTCCTGCAGAGCCCAGGCACCACAGGAATACAGTGCTCAGCAGCTGGAGATCTCCTCTAGCAGATACTTGATAGGACACAGTGATATGAGCAACATCCCTGAACTGGAAGGGAATGGAAAGAAAAATGCCAGAGTATAAGTGCACGCAGCACGGGCTGCCTAATTCAACAAATGTAATTAATTCACTTAGACTTCCTCATTCTTCTCTCAGCACACGCTCAGTCCTGTTTAACATATGCTTGAATCCTGCTTAATATAACGTAGACAGCAGGTGCTTACAATTAAGCACATGCTTAGTAATGTGCCTGAATTAAGGCCCAAAATATTCTGCTTTAACACATGAACAAGACTGTTTCCATTAAGATGGAGCACTGCACGCTAGGATTTGTAATCACTACAGACCACACCACATGGACGATGAAGCACTATGAAATGCTTCTGTTCAAAAGACTGTTCATATGCATCCATTTGGGTCCAAGCTCAAAATTCTATTTTAACCAGGGTCAAAGCAATGACTATCTTAGACCAGTTTATGAAGCCCAAATCCTGAAGTTCCTGTTGCTTCAAAACTCCCACAGACTTGAAACATGCAAATTGGATGCAGTTCATGGGCTCTCAGCAGATTGTCAGGGCAGTGTCCTTAAGTTTGTGATGTTTTTCTAAATTGTAGTAAGGGGTTCTGTTTAAAATTCAGGAAAAAGAGAGGACACAGCATTTTCACTTACAGTCTGATTTGTTGTCTCTACCTTATGTAACTGAAATAGGGTGGGCTTGGACACCAATAGGTTAAGCAGTAATGACGCCAGGAATTTCTTTTGCTGAGGCTTTAGCCAGGCTAAGGACACAATGTTAATCTGGGGTTGTTTCTCTTTTTCCTTAAATAATATTTTTATTGAGCAAGAAGCGGATGTCAGAATGGCCTTTTGATCAGCTAAAAACAACAGTGTCTCTAAGGGAATCTTTCCTGTTTATTGTATGCTGCTGCATTTCAAAAATGCTAGCCTACAGTAGAGCAAGACTCCTTAACATACAAGAAGCAGGGCAAAACAGGATGAGGCCAAAATGGGAACTGTATATCACAGGAACTTGGAAAGACAGGAAGTTACAAAAGAAGTAGAAATTCTCGATTAAAAGTATAATTATACCAGCTTGTGCAAGAGGATAATGACTTTCAAATGTCAGCCTTTGTGTCTGTTCATAATGATAAAGCTATTAAACCATATGTACTGTTCTTAATTCCATTTCTCATGGCAAGTCATTTAGGATCTATAACTATTCTGTCCACTAAAATCTAGAGTATTTCTTCAGCCATATATTCAAACAGTAGATTAAAAGGATTGCTAACTAGAGCTGAGCCAGCCAGGACTGCTGCACAGTAGTTTAAACCACATTGGATATTCTGTTATAAGACCCTATTTTCAAGGATTTAAGTTACAGACATAAAAGTCCACTCCCAGTATAAAAGTCAACCAATGACTGAATATTTAAACCAAATTTGTTAAAATTAAAAGGCATAATTTTTACACTTTAGAAGTTTCATGTGTAAAAAAGAATAAGCTCTTCAAACATTTTTTGTAGATCTGTGCCTGAAAAGTAAATCTACTTCAAAAATTACTTCAATAAGAAATTAACCCTTAAAGCAGTCAGTGGTTTTGTTATTTCACAAAATCAGTTATAGTGGAGATAGTCACAAACAAGTTGCACCACTGAGCTTGGTCCAGCTCTGGTTTGCAAATGGAAAAACCTCATTTGCTTCAGTGAGAATTATATCAATGCTAACTTCCTCCTCAGGAAGTTGAAGTCTGGAAGAAAAACTAAGAGCTCAGTCTGACAATCACAGTGCTTGTTAAAATTTTCACCTATAAGATCAGCAAAGTTGCCTCCAAAGGGAGGAGGACAAACACTGTGCTGCTGTCACCACGGGTGCCTCAGCCTTCCCCAGCATTTCGGTCAAAGTGTCAGTGCTTCTGATCCCAGGCCATGGGGTGGTGCTGCTTCCAGGCCAAAGCTGGAAGTAACGTTTTATAATTACAGGCACATGAAAACAGGAAAGCTGTAGAATGAATTGCCATTACAAGATGGTTCAATGTTTTTGCTGTGGAGATATTATCAGTGAATTCTTCAGCAGCTTCTGCAAGTCTCACCCAGCAGGTGATATTTATGGACTGTTTACAAGATTTTCACATATTGCGTTTTAAAGAGGTTTGTAACTTTTATACCCGTCCATCCAGTTTATTTATTTTGCAAAAATCCCACTCCAAAGGTCAGCTATGTTCTGTCTCTCAACAACTCCAGGCCTAGGGAAAAATGCTGAATGTAATCTCAGCATGAAGTAGTTACACAAATGTGCTTTTAAACATGGTAGAGATGTTTTTGTGTCTTGTTCTCATATATCTTAGATTGTGTGTCTCTTGGCTTTATACATCATTTAAATGAGAGCACTGTTTAGCACCTCTTTCACATTCAAATGATATATTTGTGCTCTTTTGTGTGGAAATGTCTGTATATTTTCAACACTTTCAGTTCATGTGAAAGCAGACAGGAACAAACCAAGGAGACAAAGATTATGTCAAAGTGGCTGAATAATACTGAAATGATCATGATGCATCTATTCTTCTTTTCAAAATCTTCAGAATAAACCCTTCTTTCCATTTCCAGCTTTCAAGCCCTGGAAGGAAATTTATTTCCAACCCTTTCAGCCTGACACTCTGTTCTTGGTGTTGGGTTCCCACCTCTGAGCCTCCTCCTCTGCTCCAGCTGATTCACGTCTGGAGGCCAAACCCTATACTGCCTTTCCTCCTTACCTGACAGCAAGACAGAAAACCTTCTCTTTTTCTTACTATGTCTTATCCATATAACTTAATAGATCCCACACTTAGTAATAAATTGCAGATGAAGTTATGCAAACACAGCTACTCTCATCTGACTGATTCATTTTGCAGGTAAAAAGCATGCTTGCGCACAGGGAAGTCACAGATGAGCTTTTTTACGTATAGCCTAAAAGCAACTGTAGTTGGGAGGTCTTAAGTACCTCAAAGTTTTATTTCCTGTATGTCTTGGTTTAACCTGGCCGGTAGCTAAACACCACACAGCTGCTTGTTCGGTCCTCCCCACACCCAGTGGGATGGGGGAGAGGATGTGGGGAAAAAAGTACAATTTATGTGTTGAGCTAAAGATACTTTAATAGAACAGAAGTGGAAGGGAAAGTAATAATAACAATAAGAGTAACAGTAATAATAACGTACAAAACAAGTGATGCACAATGCAATTGCTCACCACCCGCTGAATGATGCCCAGCCAAGTGCATGCAGCCCCTGGCCAACTTTCAGTCTAGTTTATATACTGAGCACGACCCCGTATGGTCTGGATTATCCTTTTGGTCAGCTGGGGTCAGGTGTCCCAGCTGTGCCTCTTCTCAGTTCTTGCTGCCCCATCCTACTCCCTTGTCAGGTGATGTGAGAAGCTGAAAAGTCTTTGACTTAGTGTAAACACTGCTCAGCAACAACTGAAATATCAGTTATCAATATAATTTTTTTCTTAAATCCAAAATACAGCTCTGAACATTAGTTATATTATAGTCCAAGCCAGGACATTGTAGAAGATGAGTTATAAAAATTAACCAATAGTTGAGCAGTTGAATCTCTCATTCAAAAAAGCAATATGATTACAGAGTAACTATTAGTTATATAATGTTTGATTTGTGATATATGTGTATAATCAATTGCAAATTATGTGTTTTTCAAACATCTGCTGTAGTTTATTGTGAGTCTATTAGAGGATATCTAATATCCAGTAAGAAATTATGTGTAAGAAATCCATTACCTCTTTTCTGTCAGGAGAGCCCTGTAATTCAAGCAGAGGCTGTCTGTCTTCTTTGTTACATCAACCTTCTGAATTTGAGGATCTGAGTCTTTCTGCTGAACCATCATGAAAATACATTCATTATGTTTTCATGTCTGCTATAATAAGCCTGTTTTTTGACTAAGGGGGCAAAGCAACCATACAGTATGTGACAACTTGCACAGCTTTAAAAAAGGCATTAGTTGAAAGGCATGAAGTAATTCTCTTAGAAAAATAATAAAATCCATGTCTTCAAGTCAAAATCACAAAATTGTTATTTTCATCAGCTAGCTGGTAATATCACAAGCACTATTTCTTTTAGGAATACAACCCAGGGGTATAGATTCCCTTTGCTCTTAGGAGTCTGGCCCACCTGCTTCAGAAGTAAGATGTCTGGTTGCTTGTAGCATACACAGGGAGGTTTGCAATTTCTGCTCATATGTGAGTTTTGTCAAACCACCACAGTTTATGAATTCCACATTGTTCACTAAAGGAAGAACACTCGAAACCACAATTCAGCTGCAAGGTATAAAAGCAGCTATTAAATATACCTACTGTTACATGTTTATAGGTGCACTAGGGGGACTTGCCTCCAGCTAGACCTCAGCGGGTTAAATTGCCCCCATTTAAACTAATGGAGCTGTGTCAGTTTTCAACTTTGGTGGAGCTGGAGCAGCAGGACAGGACAGGATGATGTCCTACCAGCAGGACCAGAAAAGCTCTGTGAGGAAGACTTGAACATGTTTTCCAATTGCAGTTTTCAAATTGCTCTTCAAGGTCTGAGATTTTCCACTCAGTAACATCTTTTCCCCCCTCCTGACAGCAGCACCTTTGTGCTGCCATGCCCTCTGCTACCAAGGTCTGAGGAGTTTTGCTAAATGACAGAGAGGAGAGTGCAGTAACAGAGCGCAGATTTTTTGGGTTTCCTGTTGGATAAGGTATCTGTCATGGTCCTCTGCCCAGGACAGTTGCTGCATGTCTCCCTTGGGGCTCCTGGTCTCAGACACGGGGCAGAGTGTTAGGTGTGTTTTTCCTTTTTATTTTCTTCTCAGCCTGGAAGAAGTTCTGTTCTCTCTGTGGGAATTTAACTTACATAGAAACTGTGGGATCAGGACTGCAGCTTACTCTGTTATACCTAATTAACCCTGGGAATTCATTTCCACAGCACAGAACTAGGCCAAGTATATAGGTAGCTTTACAAAAGAAAATTAAGGATTTGCAATGAAGACATGGAATATCCACAATTACATTTCATATGATACAAAATAATTAAGGGATATAAGCCATAATGGTTCATGGCACAATCCAAGTTCTAACAGATGGAGATAGGATGAAATTTACCCATGGGAAAGTGATTTTGTAATTGTAGAGGTGGGTGTATTCCATTTACTTCTGTATTTATTTTAGATGAATGTTTATATTTGTATAAACATTAAGGAAAAGCATCATTCTATAACCTCTGGGTATTTTTACCATTTCTTTAAAATACAGAAGTAATTGCTTCATACTTCTTAAAGAATAAAAGGAAAAAATTAAAACTCTTGGTTTTCCCCACCCACACATTTCTCTTCACTTCATATATCCCAGCCCTCAGATTGTCCCTCCCTCTGCAAAAGCCTGGGAAAAGATTCACAAGCACATGTGAAAAATGATAGTTTCACATGGCTGTAGTAGGTTCACATCCTTATTATGTAAATGAGTGGTTTTGGTTTGGGCGTCTCTTTTGTGGTTTTTGTGCAGATGGTTAAATACTTAAAGACAGTGGGCCAAATTGTTCCTACTGGAATTTCACTGGCTTTGGCGAAACTACACCAGGAATTGAAATAGGCCATGGAACCAAAATCTATTTTTGCACATAATGAAGTAGTCAAATGGGTCATGGGATTGCTGCACAGTAGCAGAAAGGAAGAAGCAGCCATGAAGAGATTTTCCCTTTGTCTGTTCGGTAATTAATGAAGTACCTGGAGAACAACAGATCTGAGAAACTTCACTTTGTTCCTGTGATCTGCACTTCCTCCAGCCAGGTAAGCACAGAGATGTGTGCTGGAGACTGATTAATTAGCCCAAGCCAGTTGTAAAATCTTTAGGAAACAAGTGGTGTCTGTTTTCTTCTGCACAGGATGCCAAGAGATGTATTTAAAGTGTGAGAGTCAAAGGTCAGTTTGACATCACATACTCTAAGAAAGAGCCCTTGCTTAGATCCCTGTTTCATGTTAGAAATGCTGTCTGCGAGCCGTGAAGTTATTGTACTTGATAAGAGAAGGAGTAGGATTAATCTGCAGCAAGGAAAATTTAGGTTAAATATTATGAAAAATGTTGTAACGGTGAGATCACTTAAGCAAAGTAGCAGGCTGTCAGGGGAGACAGTCAAGGCTGGAAGTGACACTTTTCTATCAGTGCTGGTTGGGAGAATAATTAATAAGCATTTCCCTGTGAAGGGGGAGTGGCGCCCGGCTCCCCCAGAGGCTTCTGCCAAACCAAAGGAGCCGACGGATCTAACAGACATGCTTGGAGCTAATGCTTATGTACAGATAAAATGGAACTTTCTGAAAGGACTTTTCCAACCTCTCCTCAGCTTGTGTTACATATTCTAAATGTAAATTGAATGCAAATACTTTGAGCTGTTTACCACAAAGCAATTTGCAATCTCCTACACTAAATCTGACCCACTGGAAATATAAGGGTCCTTAGTAGTGCATCAAATAATTCTGTATAAACTAATAGGGTTACACCAGGAAAAGGGTCTGCTCCAGTCTCTATGATTTCTCATGCCTATTGCATATTTATTTTCACAAATTTATTGTTATTGTTTAATATCTCTAAGTTTTTAAGCAACGTCTTCCTCTATCAAAGTTAATGAATGTGTTAATATTGCATTCAGTGAGAAGATGCATTAGCTGGGTGCGTGGCTCAAGTTCTAAACATTCTGTTAAGTTTTTTATTTTCAAATTGTTCAGGCTTATCTGCTCATGCCGAACCACAGATAATAAGGTATCTTTCTTTCTGTCTTTGCTCTAGAAAGATAAAATTTGTCATTTCCTAGCATTATATCCAAGTGCAGCAAATTGCAAAAAAACCCACATTTTCTCTACACGATTTTGGGGATCCAGTGAGTGTTAAATTCATTTTCAAAATCAGATTAGAGGAGGTTAAATCTCTGTCCCTAATTTGTGCCAACAAAATTGTCAAGTCATCTTAACAAAAGGCCAAGAATAACAGAAAATCTGAACTTGGCAGTTTTATAGATTGGCTCATGTCTAAAAACTTTTAGTAAAGATTGTTCTCCACCATCTCCAGTGAAGTAGTGTTTCATAAAAGCAAACGTTCATTTTGTCCACTAACAGGGGTTTTGGCAAAATAAAGGGGGGCATAGGCAGCATGGTGTTTAATCCATAGCTTTCCATCTACTGCACCCTACAGAGCCACAACCCAGGGAACCAGAAGAAAGAGATCAAAAGGCTTTAAAAATGTCAGGCAACAGGATCTCATTTAAATTATTAGGTGAGATGCCCTCTTGGGTCTGACAATAGCAAAACATATCACATAGCCTGTTTTCTTCTCACCCTTTATGCTGATTTTGACAGGCTGGTGCAATTGCATATAGAAATTTTATTTCTGCTCTCCAACATCATTTTGGACACCATTTGAAAACATGTTTTTGTAAAACAGTGTAATATTCAAAGGCATTTGAATCATGCAGAAACTGGAGGATTTGTAACAGGTTCTTAAACAGTATTGACTGAAATAAAACTTATTTGACAAAAAAATCCCAGAAACCTGCCTTAGGTGAAGCTGATAAGCACTTGGGGAATATAAAAAGGCTTATCTGTAATTCTGTTAAGTGATTCAACTTTAAGAATTGTGCATTTCTAACTCACATACGCATGCTAAAAGGGTTTTTTGAATTTTCAACAATTGAAATTGTTAAAACCGTATAAGCAGAGATTTTTTTCTTGTTATTTGGGTTGGCTTTATTGCAGAAAGATAAATACAGTTCCAACCTGATGTCATACTGCAGAACATTAAAACCTTTTTCCCAAGCTCTGTGTGTAACCTCTATGCTGCTAAATCCTTGTGCATGAATAGTCTCACTGACGTCAGCAAAAGCAGGGCTGCACAGTCTAATTCTTAAAATAAGTCATGTTCATATAAATTCTTGCTGCTGTCGTTTTTATCTCAGATTTTGTATGGTGGAGCATATGGCCTGAATATGAGACTGGCTGAATATTAAAATTCTCTAGCTTAGTGAGTAATTCATGTTTCTAAATCGTATGAGTAGTGGATAGTACTGGTTTAACAAAGCACCAATCAGTCAAGACTTACATGCTTTAAATGAAAGAAATACAAATAGAAGGTCATCAATATACACATGATTAATGATCACGCTTAAAAGCAGTTTTAACAATGACTCCTAATCTTGGATTTGCATGTCTGTGTGTCTGTCTGGATGAAGAATGGGCCAAAATAAGGGGAAAGAAGATCTCATCATTGTTCTGTGTTCCTTACTTATGTTAATGCCTTTGGGATTCTTTTACAGAATAACACAGATATTGCAAATATAGGAAAACAGAACAGGCTATTTTTAGGATTAAATTCATATAAAACCATATTCACTTACCTTATATCAACTCCCTGATTTTCATCTCACAATTATTTTGGCTAAATGCAGATGGGCAGGAGACTGCAAAATTGAAGTGAGCTGGACTTACATCCCTAAGGATTAAAAGCATCAGGAGACAAAATACATGTTGAAGAGGAGCAAGCCTTTGGGTGTAAAGGGCACTGGTCATACTGGATGAAAGGCATTTCACATTCAGAATGCCTCGCCACAGCACAGTGTTTGCTAATGGGCTCCCATCCTCTCCTGTTGCCCCAGGTATCTAAGACAATTCCTACATGTCAAATGGAGGGAGAGTCATTTATAACATGACAGACTCTTGCTAAGGCTGGCAGGGAATATCGTTAACCTCATGAGTGTTGATGTGACTGAAGAGGCTCAAGATTTGTATGGGAGACAAGTCTGAAAATTAACAGCCTCATTAATCAAATCACAATGTTTTGACAACTTCATGGTGTGTATGCAATCTATCCTGTATACAATTTAGCTAAGGCTTTTATCCAACAAGAGATTTTTTTCAATAACTTCATGTGAAAAGACTTCACCTCACAACAAAATTGCTGGATTGTATGCTGATTATCAAAGAGTGAAAAAGCATAATAAGATGAGATTAAAATAGACAATCCTGCCAGTATCATGAAGAAGGTAGCACACCTTTTTTCCTATTCAGTTTTACTGACTGCAGTATAATCACCATCATCACTTATTTAGATAGTCTGGGGGAAAGCTGGCCAACCTCTCACACCTGAGCTCAGGTACAGGAAATACTCTTCTTCAAAGAAGAAATCCTTTGAATCCGTTGGCCCAATGTGTTTAGTCAAGAGTGAAACAAGTGTGGATAACCTGCTGGGGCATCCTACCATGACACACCAGAGCATGTCCCTCAGACAACCAGTTCTCCAAAGCAACAGGTCACTCATGGTAATTTGAAGTAACTCTGGGTCCCTCAGATGTCAAACAATCGTTTTCTGCTTAAATACAGACTGTGCCCCAAATCCTTTGTTTTTCTGGTTCCTTATAAGTACCTGTGTTAAGGAGCTTAGGGATACATGGTTGTCTCTTCTGCACCTAGGGACTTATGCAGAAGGTTTATTAATACTTCTGAGTATTAATTGTCTAAATCCCTGAACCTCTAAGCAAGCCTACATCAGTTATTATTTCTGGGTTATAAAGAAATGTTGTTGCTTTTTATAATGGGCTTAGTAGAAGAAGGTTTGATGTAGTGGTAAGAATAACAAAATTCTTTATTTCACTATGAATGTATTGAAATGAAGACTCACCAAAAATACCTAGTATTTTAGGTTTCTTTGTTCTTTCTCATTGTCCATCCGCAAGGATAAAAGTTTGAAATCAAAGCTAAAAATGGTTAGAAGCAAGAATGAAGAGCTGTCAACTAAATATATCTATTTACAAAAGATGTATTGAATCGCAAAATTAGTGACAGTGTTGCTAGTACTGTGGCCATCTCAGTTCATCCAGTGCCTTCAAACTCTTTCAGGGAAATATCAATATCTGATTTTCCAATCCAGAGATCTGTGGCACAGCGAAGTTAGCTGACACTTGGCTTCACTTAATAGCCATGGCAGATGAAAAGAGCCTGCTTTCAGCCTTCCAGTCCGGTGTCTGCCCACTTTCTCCCATAGGACCCTATCTCCCTAAATGGCCCCATCATACTGAGGGACATCTAGGCTCACATTTGCAACTTGAAATCTCAACTCTCTCTCTAATCTCACAGCTTTATGGCCCTGCTAACTACTGTGTGAACAGAACAGAGCTATAACAAACCAGAAAAGCAAACAGCTGACTGAACAGGCTGCCCCTGGGCAGCCCAGTTCCTTTCCAATGCTCCTGCCTTCCCAGAGAGTGGCTCTGATGAAAGCAGAATGACTCCTAGCTTCCAACCTGCAGCAGGTTGGATATTTGCATCTGCACTGCAGTCAAAGACGTGACTGCGGCATCCATAGCAGTGCCAAATTCTTACCCAGTTAGTGACAAAACTGTGGTGGCACAGGATTTATTGTTCCTGGTGGGGGCATTCAGCACTGAGCAGAGTCTATGACATTATTAGTACCACAGCCAGTTAAATAAAAACACTTCAGACATGTGTTGTAATCACATCTCCAAATGCAAGAATTGCAATTTTTGGTAGAGTTTATCACTGCTCTGAGCAGCACCATTAACGAGCAATACTGTGATTTTCCCAGAGCATAATGCTGCATAGAAACCTTACTCAGGTTCTTTCCAGCTGACATATCCTTTTGTTGCTGGCATGAGACGTGTTTCCATGATCCTTATCCCTGTGGGGAAAAAGGAGGTAATCCTTCATCAGTTTGTCTATTATCCCTCTGCTAACTCTGATTTTTGTGAATTCCCATGTGGAATTTTTATAGGGGGAAGGGACTAAGGTTTGAAATATTTCTCAAAGTTGTCTGGCCAGAGTGGTTCCTATATTAGCCATGCAACAATCATGTAAGGACAGAGGACACATCATGTTATCTGTTTCAGGAGAAATGTGCCGTAATCGAGGAAAAGCAGAAAAATGGGATATTATGTGCCAAATATGTGAAAATTCAATTCAGTGGAGCTGTTTTGGGAATGTGTTCATCATAACATGTTGGTCCTGTGAGTCAGGCAGGATTGTGCCTCTCCAATGGTCTGTTAGTCTCCTAACATCCCTTTGTTCAGAGAGAAAGAGGGACTGGATTTACAGCGCCCGCGAGACCAAATCCGAGTTAAAGCTAATGAGCAATGCGTACCTTTAATTTGTTGAAGGGGTTTTCTGCATGTTTCAGGAAGGAGGGGGGGTTATTACCATTTCCCCCCTGTAATAAAAAACAGGATCCTGTATCTTGGAAATGTTTACAGTGTAACAAAATGAGGTTATGTTACACTGTAAAATTTTAAAGGGGGACTAGCACGGACACCTAGGCTCAACAGCATGAAACACGTGAGATGTTTGGAAATGGAAGATTTGTATTTAAAAATTAGAAAAATAATATTTCAGTCTGAGATTAAAACAAGTGTTTTTGACACAAAGGTTGAGACTTTCCTAGCTACAGACCCTCCCCTGCCAGGTGCCAACAGTTTTATTCAGAGTGGGGGCTGAACAGGATGCATGTATCACCTGGCTCAAAGCCGGATGTGCTGTTGGTTATTTGGGTACTGTGAGAGCAGACCCACAGGTTTCTCTGTCATCACTACACTGCGAGGTGACAGAGTCTGGCAGTACTGCTGGCCAGGGAGGACAGCTCCAGAGGTGCACCGTGTGCCCTGCAGCACAGCACCCTGGGCACAGCACCGGCAGCATTGCAGCAGACTGAGGGAGGCTGTGATGCCAAAAGGAGTCCCCAAGTCCCTCTGTGCAAGTCAGGAATCTCTGTGAGCCTGCTCAGGAGGCTCAAAGTGAGGAAAGGGAAGGTGTATTATCTCATTTCCTTCCCAGACTTCCTACTACTGTTTTGGGCAATTTATACCTTTAAGAATGCATAAAGCAAACAAACCTTGTTCTCCCTAGTGTGTGAAAGCCTGTCTTTTGCATTATTAAACCATAAAGGAAAGCCTGGCGTTATCTCGCTCAGATTCTCTGCACGTACAAGAGGATCTGGCCCAAACACATTTCACGGCTTGTCTGTCTGAGTTAGTGTGCTGCTTGCCAGGAGTGAAGGAGAGGAAAGAATCAATGCTTAATACCACTGAGTCTTACACAGGTTGCTCTTGGATGTGCTTATCACCACTAAGTAGACAAACAAAAGTAAAAGCATTTATAGAAACCTACTGAAAGTGTAAACTAAACAAAAGCCATCAAGTCAGGATTTTATCCATTTAATTGCAGAGTAAGTGTTTTCATCAGCTGTATAATGGTTTATTGCCTTTCAGGGCTTGTTTATTGTAATTAATAAAAGAAGACTTAGAACACCACTCCCTTGTGAGTTACAAAAGGAAAGAAGATGCAACACCATTTTTGTTTGCAATTCATTGAGTTACTTGCAGGTTCCCTTGGTCTGTCGGGTAATATACTATTATAGCTCCATGTCACACTGTCCATTTCTCTGAGGAGAAAGCAAGGACAGAAGCCTGACCCATGAAATGCAGAAGACACATCAACATCATTATCCATACTTTCTTGGACCCAGTAACAGCTCTTTCCCGAAGAGTGTCTTTTTCTTGATTACAGCTGTTGAAGCAGCCTGTACAAGGATGGGAGAGTGGTTCTAGGAGAACATTACTTCTGACCTCAAAGCAGCAATTTCTTTGTGAGTGTGCTGGTCCTGACTTTTCCACTGCCCTGATTTCAAAGGCAGGGGTCATCTCACAGCCATGCTGCTCCAAACTAGATTTTGCCTCCACTGAGTATAGGTCCAAATGCTCAGCAGATTTAAGAGAGAGTATATTTCAAGAAGTTGCACTGATGAGGGAGGAAAAGGAAGTGGAAAGAAGACAAACTCGGTCCTATTTAATGAATGCTTCCTTGACATTTGTGCAGCTCCCACTGGGAATTTGAGCTGGCACGCATGTATGCAGTATGGTCCCAATTACTGAAGCCCATGAGCTGTGTATGTGTTTGTGTTGTGTGTATGTCCATTATCCCACTTGCTTTCACAAGTATTGAGTACCAGAAGAAAACTATGCAAAAATTTTTAGCACACCCTTGTGAATTTTGGTAGGTTTTCCACTTAGTTTTCCATTTTAAATTAGCATAGGGCAATGCACCTCAGATGCAATGCCACTAAACTCTGTAAATTTGTACCAGAGATGATGCTGATCTGCTGTGCGCATTTCCCTTCCTGTAAGTCATTACCACATGCCTCTCTTTCTAAGAAAGACATTTTTATGAGAGGTGGATCGCTGGGGTGGGTTTTTTTGCATGGCTGGTTTGCCCCATGTTCCAGCTATAACAATGCAGTTTCACTGGGCACTGGGTCATATGGCTGACCTCAGCTAACAAGCTGTTCCTGTTTTTAGGCTACTGGGAATGTTTATTGGCCACTGTTTTCCTCCTTTCTAAACACATAGTTATTTCTCAAGACCATATAAATCATAAGGTCACAAAACACAT
The DNA here is from genome assembly GCA_013400915.1 of Pardalotus punctatus. Taxonomy (NCBI): domain Eukaryota; kingdom Metazoa; phylum Chordata; class Aves; order Passeriformes; family Pardalotidae; genus Pardalotus; species Pardalotus punctatus. The sequence goes on along the minus strand of VZTX01024057.1, from coordinate 225,692 downwards.
AAAAACTGTGACATTCTCTGTGATAGAGGATACAAATGAACTAAATTCAGGCTTAGCAGTTTTAAACGTCAATGGTATATTTTACCATAAGATAAATACATTTATTTGTGTTATATATGCTTTTCAGTTCTAGGAGAAACACAATAAAATGGCCATAAAGTTGCTCAATGGGACAAACTTTTATCTACTGATGTTTCAAACTGGTACAGTTTAACTATGAGCTCTATTACTAAAACAAAGTACTGTAACTCTGAAACTGAGTAGAAGAGAAATAGTGATCTCTTTGCAATAAATATTAAGCAATCACATACTTTATAAGAAAATTATAGTTCTGAGGGTAATATTGAATTTTGTAATTCAGATTTCAAGAGCAGAATCTCAGGGAGAGGTCTGCACTCATGTTGGATTGACACACTGATGTGTGCAAAACTAAACTACACCTATAAGGAGATGCATAAGTTATCAATAGGAGTTTTGTTTATAATGTCTCTACTGAAATCAGACAACAAATTAATAGAAAACGTTTAGTAGCAATTACTTTAGTTAAATTTGCATAGGTTTCCACTCTGCTTCCCTGTTCTCATCTGTTTTAATGCTTTTGAAATGAACATCTTCCAGGCTGAATTTCCCAGGCTGCTTCTCTGGCTGAGAATGAACTTTGGAAAGAAACATCTGAAATTATTCAGGTCTTTTTTTTGTGTAAAGAATATAAAAATACACACAGAAACACACACACATACGTGCATACATGTCCCAGTTGCAAAACAGAAGACAAACTGTGGGACTTTTTCAGGCAGCTCTTCAACCACACTTACTAAGATCAGAAGTCTGGAATTTGAAAGCACCATCCTTGAGTAAATGTTCCTTGCACTGCTCTTAGGAAATATCATTCAGATTTCACAAAGCCTGGGCTCCTTTAAAGTTGCCAACCCTAAGTATTACTCATGTGCTTAAGGGTTGTTTGTTAAAGTGGCAATGTACACAACCAAATGATTTTGTGCTGAGATAATGGCCCGCCAGGAAACATGCAGGCGCTGTAAGTGGGTTGATCTCTGAACTACGAATGTTTCTTATTCAGCTTTGTGTGCCTCCTGTGCCAGAGAGCACTCCTAGAAGTTATGGCCAGGCACTTTGCCTTTCCAAGTTTGTATTATAAGAAAGAAATAAGGAGATGGTTTTCATCTAGATGTTGCAATAATCTGCCAAAAGTCTTCTCAGCATTATGAGAATATTTACCTAATAATGTCACATATCTCACACACTTTAGGACTCTGTTTTCAATACAGAAAAGACTTGAAAGTTTGGATCTCCTTTATGTAGTTCAAACTCTTTTTTCCTTGGTGATAGCTCAAGAGAGTCTGCCCCCCCTTTCCCCAATAAAAATGCATGGGAAAATCTCTAATACATGCACATGATGAAACACTGACAAGTCAAAAGTTTCAAAAGCAAAGCTGGACATTTCCAATAACTACACTTGTTTGTACATATGCCTAATCGTGTGGCTATATACAGGTTTTAGATACAGTCTCTGCAAAAAATCAATCAACTCATTTACATGTGTCACACTTTCAGGCAAGGGAGACCCATAGCAGTCATTTGTATCACTACAGACTAAGTATGTGAAGACACTAATCCCACAGTGAATTTTTCACTTGGCCCAAGGTCTGCCCACAGGGCATGTGATGCAGAAATCACAACAAAGGGAACATCACTGAGAAATGTTGAGCACCAAGTGCCTAACACTGCATCCTTAATATTCTCTTAATATAGTTCCCAACTGGAAATAAATGAAAGTTGCCATCATTTTACTGTATTTACAGAGCTTCAGGACATGGTTGCTATGGAAGAAAATTGCCATAACTCCTGATCTAAAGCTGATATGTATGTCTGCAATTTCCTTTCTCCTTTAGCTTCTTTTAGTTTCATTAATTATTGGTATTGGTCAGAGAGGTTATAGACAGCCCACAAGGGACAAATATCTGAGTTTCCAAAGTGTGGAACTTATTTTATGATCTGAACTTCCACAGTTTCTGTGAAAAACTAACATCTACCTAATACTTTTAAAAGTCGAGTTCCTAAGGTTATGATTAATATACTACATAGATCCCAAAAGGATAATTACAAATTAATCAGCAGTTCAAAACTCCCAAATGGAGTGCTATAAGGTTGCCATCACTTTAAAGCATTTCTTTTCTACCTTCATGGAAAGAAAAAGAAATCACAACCGATTCTGATCTCCATTTGATACAGCTCTTTCTCTGTTCTTTAGGCATTCGAGGAAGCAAACCCGAGGCTTCTATAACTTACCAATTAGGCAGGCTTTTTAGTGAGTTCAGCAGTACATGCACACAGCCCTAATTCAACCACAAATCATTAAACTAGTTAGTCACATGAAAACAATGTTTGATGAATATAGAAGTGTACAGAGAGTGTGTATATATGCATGAGTCTCTGTATGCAAGTTATTTAGTCTAGTTCTCCTACAGAAATGTATTTGTGATTCTGTGTGAGACTTTGCAGCCCCTTCTTCCAGTCATTCTCTGGCTTAGGAAAACTTCCAAGTTTCAAGCCTCTGTTAAGAAGCTTTATTTGAAACCCACAGAAGCCACTAGCAATCTCTCCATTATTTCAGGAGAAGCTAGACTGGGCTCTCATGTTTAAAGCACAGTATCTGGCTATCTAGGCTTTGTTCCTTGCTGTTCGCAAAATTTCTGTAAGACTGCTGGTGCTCAGGCTCTCTCTGTCGACTCCACATATGTAAAATGAGAATGACAACTTTACCTCAGAGGAATGTTGCAAAGCTTCACTTACAAACAGATTGGCATACTTGGATGAAGTTGCTATACTAACAAGAATTGATTCTGATTGATGGGCATCTCTTGGGAGGTCATAGAAACAAAAACAAAACCATATAGTTGAGTTGTTAAACTTCTTTTTTTTTTCTTTTTTTTTTTTTGCTTACAAGAGCCTATTCTTATGCATGATGGCTGCTTGTGTCATCTTTGTTCTCTATCTTACCACTTAGGATATCTTTCCAAATCTAACCATGCCAAATTAGTAGTTAAATACTAAAGGAAACCAAGGCATAACCCTCACACCTGAAACATCCACATGAAAAGTTTGAGGCACAGTGAGCAATAAGAAAAGTTAGTTTTTAAAAAACTTAATTTTTTTCCAGTTTCTTAAACCCTTAGCTGTCTTAATATAGATAAACAACCATTAAACAACCAGTAAAAATTAGACTGCATTTCATTTTGTGAAGAACACTGGAAAGTTGGCAAGAGGTAAGATTTTGCAGTGAAATAGGGAAGTGAACAAGTTGTAAATGACTCTAATATTTTCCAGATGGCATATTTTACTTGGGAACTGAGTTTAGAGTAATTAGAGGCATGTGAATTTCCTATAAATACTAAACTTCACCAGTTTGACACTAGAAAGCTCCTTCCTCTCTGAAGTCTTTAAACTGCTAAGTGTTTCTTTTTCCCCCACTTAAAGTGGAAGTCAACCATTTGTAAATTTGTCTTATTTGACAGACAGAAACCTTTTCCATGAAAAGATAGCATTTTCTATGCCAGAAAGTTATGAACTGAAGTTCCTCACTGAAGAGGTTTAAAATTGAATGTTTCTTCCCAGAAGAGGTTTTAATTTTTATATACTGGGATCATTATATGATAATTTATTATGGTATGTGGGAAGCAGTGAAATCAGTGGAATTTACTGTAACTTCAAGATCAAATATTTTCATTGGTGAAATGCTTTTTGCAGATAGATGTGCTGACGACCTTAGCAGATGAATTTTGCTTTTACTTCCCTTAGGATGTTGCAATACTAAAATGGCAAAACCTGGTCCATAACCTCTGGTTCTTCTTCATTTTCTGCTTGAGAATGTTACATACATTCCAAAAGTGAATCCTGGTGTTCTCATTTCTGTTGAACAATTTTCCAGATTTTATTTGGTATTAATAGAACAGAACAAAGTAAATACAAGATAAAATATTCTCTCACCACTTACACCCTCTTTAGCCATATATCAGTGTAAACTGACTTAGATCCATTGGCATAAAGGGGCTAATCTCATTTGCAGCAACTAAAGATCTGTCTACTGTTCTCAGTGGGGCTGTATAGATAAAAGTGCAGATACAATCTTGCTTATTTAGTTCAGATCTTCAATACTGGCAGTCCCAGGTACCCAAAAATCATGATCCAAAAAAAAGAGGAGCATGTGATAAGATGAAGGATAATCAGATTTTTAAATTGTAATGACTATTTTTGTTACTTCTGGGTTTCAAAATTTTATTGGCTAAGGTATGTTGCATTTCAGATTCCTTTGTTCAGCAGAGAATTAAGAGCTTAATTTTAAATGAAAGGGCAAATCCCAATGCATTCAATTATTCCAGAAACCAGTGTAATAACAAGACTGCTGCTAACATTAGTTGGAATTAAACTCTTGCAGTGGGTAACTGTAGATCTTCATTGATGTCTTTGTTACATCTTTTCTCTCTTTCACTACAGCATTGTCCTGTACTAAAATAGACCCTCAGTAGTTCATTCTTAATGGAGACCCACAGTCAGTTAATGGCATTAGTAAATTACTGAACAGTGGCCAAATCCCAATGGCCTTATTCCCAGAAATCTCTTAGGTTGACAGGACCTTTGTATGAATAACTTCAGTGAATTTTGGCCCTGGGTGAACACCATAAAAACACCAGCTCACAAAAGACCAATGGAAACAAAGGCCCCCCAAACTGACAGCAAATTACAAATCTTCAATCGATTGTAAATTGTGTATTTAAATATCCAGCACTTTAGAGAACTATGGGATTTAGATGATATGTTGTCTCCCTCGGGGGGCTGCATCTGCACCATGAATCCAGTACAAGCAAAACCAGTTTAAAAGCCTCTTGCCATGGTCACTGGCTCCCACCTTCCCTTCTCACAGAGTTTGCACTGCCTGGCTCAGCCAAACTCAACTGTGTGTGTGTCCATGCTCGGAGAAATGATCTACTGGGTTTTTGAGGAATAAAGGGAGAAAGGCAGAATGGGCTAGAGAGAGGGTAGGGGGGCTGGTGAGAGAGATCTTTTTTTTTTCAAAGAAAGCAGGAAAGAAAGCAAGAAAGGAAGTAAGAAAAGAAAGAAGGAAGGAAGGAGAAAGCTTGTGAAAGACATGTCCACACCAATGGGTGACTTGGAAAGATGAAGAGGGGCTTCTCCATTGAGAATGCAGTGTGGGATGGGAGCAAGCAGCCAGGTAGGAACACATCATGCAGGATCCCATGGCACTAAGCACACTGAGAAGGGGCTACAAAAGGAAAAAAATATTGCAGTTCTTGTGCCACCCAGTGATCAGGGAGCACTTGTGCCCCACTTAGACTTGTTGAGGACACAGTAGTCGTCCAGGATCCTCCTAGGACCACATGCTGCTTTCACCCCATCAAGGTGTGTTATGAGGCCCATGTGTGAGGAATTATATCCCCTTGGTGTAGACACCAGCACTGACAGTCCCAGCTACAGGGAAGGTTGATGTGTCTTCCCAGGATGGGTCAGTCCCCCAATGCCCATTAGCTGTTACCTTACAAGAGGCCCTGGAGAGTGGTCAGGCTGCACAGAGGAGGCTCAGATGAAGAGAAATGCAGCAGATGCTGAGATTGCAAGCAGAAAATCAGCCCATTCAGGGCTGCACTTAATTTTTTATTTCTAATAGCACGTACTTTTTCTTCTTGCTAATAAACTGGGATTAAGGTTGGTGTCCCTCGCATGTCTGCAGCTTTTAAGCTTTCAGCTCTGGGATACAGATTGCCTTGTGCCACAAGCACTACAGTAAATCCCACACCTCTAACCCTCAGTAACTAATGGGGCACAAAGCCACAGTGTGGAACAACTTGAAACTCTTTATTTAGATTTCTTCTTGCGATGCCTTCTGTTCCACTAAAGTGGAGACTTGTGAGGAATAAAAAATATCTTTGTAAAATAAAGTCAAAAGAAACATACATACTAAGAAAAAAATTCTCAGAACCAAAGATAGTCTGACCAGGGTGGATAATTCATGTGAGGGAGAAATTTAGCAGCTTACTTGGATGTGGGATCAGAGTGATAAAAGAGAAACTTGGAAAATTTTTTCATCCTAACAGGTGAATAGCAAAATTACTCATAACAACCATATAGATCACAGTAGGCTGCAGAAAAATATGGCATACTTGGATGTAAATTATAGTTGTATATACTTCACTGATTGTTTCATAAGATTAAATGGCAGATTTTTAGATTTCAGCTGAGTTCTGCCAATTTCTTGGGAAGCATTTTTTTAAGGAAAAAGGCATAAGATCTCACTGCCCTGGTAATAAGCAAATGTGTAGAAGCAGAGCATAGCTTGGCAGAATGGGCGACTTCAGCAGCAGGCAGGGCTTTCCAGTGCTTGCACCCCACTTTCTGCGGTACAATATGAGATGGTCCTTTCAGAGGTCTCCAGCATGTTCAGAACTGAACCCCTGTGTATGCACTGTTATCACTTAGTAGAAACTGGAACTAGAAAATTCACCAAAATTTGTATTCTGCAGCCCTTTACATTTTTCATTGCCCAGGGCTCATTTTATAGGTATTGCTTGGCCTTTTCCTCAAAACCATAACTTACACTTTCCAAAAAAGAACAAGTTTTTTGCAATTCCATGATGAATTTATAGAGGAATTCTAGTTCCCCTTATCTTTCCAGTGGGAATGTCTCCCAGACATGGTTTAACTAAACCATAAAATTAGGACCAACTGGTAATGTCCTGTTCAGGCACCAGCTGGGAAGAGCAGGAAGTGTGTGTGAGCTCTTGCACTGCTGCTCATCAGTCTCCCACCCGAAAGCCACACACTGGCCTTGCACACCAGAGGATGCAAACAGAAGTGGGATATCTGGAAAGACCCAGACAAGCAAAAAGGGACTGCTTTTTGCATCGTGGCAAAGTGGTTCCATAAACATATCCACTGGTTGTTCTCTCTTCTGGGCAGGCATCTCCTATTTTCACATCTGAACTCACGCTCTGGTCTTTCACCCGAAACTACACTCAGTGGTTAGCGCCATGTTTATATTTACATCTCTGTGCCATAAGCCCTAAAGGACTATAAAATTACAAGAAATATTTGCCACACCATTGACAGCAGTAACTGAGTGAAGAATTGCCAAATGGGAAATCCAAATTTGCAAACTCAGTATCCTGGGCTGTGTGCCAAGTCTGTCTGGGTGCTGCGGAGGTGACACATTCAGTCTTCTCACAGGGATGCCAGTGTGCCAACTGTATCCCTGGCACAGCATCATCTGACAAACTTATGGAAAAGAACTGCTACCAAGTCCAGAGGGGCATGCAAGCTGCTTTCTGAGCTTCCTTGGCAGCAACTCCATTTCCAAGTTGTGACTGTACTTTCTCCTATTTACAAGACCAGTTGTTTGTGATATGCTGTGGTCTCTGGTAGGATTTTGAAAAGTGCAAAAATGACAGCAGGATGTTGGTTTCCAAGTACAAGCTAGTAAAATCCAGAGTAATTTTATTTCCCTGAGAAAAAAAATATAGATACTCATTTACGGCAACCCAGATATCATATGTTGCCCCCCATGTGGGGGAATCCAAATCCATTTGTTAGCTGCCAAACGAAAAACATGACCCATAAAGGTTGTAGGGCTGATCTCTAAAGCTTTCTCTTTTCAAATTGTGCTTCTTACCCATTGTCTCACAACTAAACTTCTTCTCTGTCTGTCAGTAATTTTTCAAAGAGAAAGAAAAAAATTTGAAAAATCCTCCAATTTTCCACGGGGCTGCATGACCTATAACTTGCAAAAATCCATTAGAAGACAGCCTTTTAGTAACCAAATTGTGTCATTTACAACTGTATAGCAGCCAGGAAGAGCACCATAAATTACAATTCTGTCACTATAAGGGACAAAGGAAAGTGTGGGCAGGCTATTGCTATGAAGGAGGAAAACTAGGAGAGTGATAGAATTTAATTTGAATGAGTTTTTTTGCCTAATTTACTTCATATAATAGCAAAATTGGTACTTACAGGTTATTTATTTTTTGGCTGTATGTGGAAGACTTGGTAAGACTGTATAAGATTGTTTATTTTTAAGGTGTAGCAGAATAAAAACACCAAATCAAGCCTTTTGAATTTTTTGTCTGCTTTATGTATGAGGGCAAAGAATGCAAAATTTGCTTAGCATTTTTTGTTGATGTTTTTCATACCATTTGAAAATTTATCTACTGTTGAAGCTTGAGCAAAGAATGGTGGCTGGGAAACTGTTAAAATAATGTCATCATGGGGTAAATGGAGCAAAGACTGTCACTCAGATGCTGCGGTTTTATGTGGTTACTCTTTAACAAGCAGTTAATTATTTGGAGAAAAGTTGCCTTGTGAAAAATTCTCAACATTTTTTTTTTCCTCAACTCTAAAAACTAGTAGCATGTATCCCTGAGTACTTTCAATAGGTTTTGCAGGGAACATACAGCTGGCATTTTTAAGGATATTTCTGAGAAGGGAAAATAAAAAACAAACCAGACAAAACCCCAACAATCCTGAATTCTCTTTACAACCCTTCTCCTAACTTTCCAATCCTGTTATACACATATCATAAATACATTATAGAAAGAACAGAAGTATAATTTTAAAAACTACACGCTACTTAAGTATCTGTAAAATTATCTCAGAAATGCATGTTTCCGCTTTGTATTTCCACCAATCTGCACTGGGACAGTGAAGCCACTGAGCTGAGCAATTGCTACTTGAAAAATCAAATACATAAGAAGAAATGCAGTTAACACAATATTTCACATATGTTAATGCTTACAGTTCCATCAGTGTCAGCTTTATTTTCTATTTGATATACACCAAAGCTGGCACACAATTTTAACTGATGAGGTAATGTCATTTTTAATTTAAGGAGCCTTAAGCCGTCCACTTTAACTAGTGATATCATCTTTGCAGCTGTCTCACAGGACTTCATGTAAACATAAGTAATGTGCCCTGGACGGTTTGGAGCAGAGTTGTTAAAAATGACATTGGTCATCATGAAGACATTTTTTTCCTTTGATCTCTTTAAAAATGCCAGACACACTTTATTGTCCTGTCATTTTTAGCTCTTCCTTGTATATTAATATGCTTGGAACATTTCAATGAGCATAACAGTAGAATATAAAGGTCTAAACAAATTAATGGCAACATTTTAATGTCAGTCGTAGTAAGATAATGAAAAGTAAATGAGATTGTCTGGCTAACAGCAACTTGTTAAATGAAAGGGCAGCATGGCTGAGACACAGAGACGCAGGGGCAGGGGGGAAGCCTTTTGCTGCCGTCTGAAAGAGTCACAGAACAAAACCCAAGCTCCAAATGCCACCACCTTCTAGGAGAGGATTAAACTGATTCTACAGATTGAGTCTAATCCTCCTTCCTGTCTGGGGTCAAGTGAAATCATCTGCTAATAAAACTTAAGAACAGACCTGTGTCTGCACCTGCAGCTTCTGCCTCCCGTGACTTTCATTCTCGTTTGTATTCCCTGGGCTGGTTCAGCACCACCAGCCTGCTGGGCTTGCTCTCCTCAGCCCTTGAACACCAAATCTGTCAGACCAGACCCTGCACATTGGCATCTCTGGTGACAGGGCTGAGGAACCCTAACATTTTGCTCACAGGCAAACTTTTACTACCAATGATTATTTGGTTATTATATGCTATTCCTTATGCAGTCCTTAGGTTTGATGCAAATAATCACAGAGGTTTTAGCCCAGTCTGTCTAGTAACCACATGCTGTACAAATATGAATGTTGTAATGTGCATTTCTTGATTCAAATACGTGAGCAAAGGTGATTTGTATTGAAACTGTTTTTGCCTGAGAAAAACCAAGTGCTGTGACTGACTTGTGGATTTTGTGATGTGCTCCAAATTATTTGTCCAGATAACATGGAAAATACCAGATTTTTCTACCACTGATCTGCAACATGGTGGAGTTTTGAACAAAATCTAATGTTTAAAGATTTATTTATTATTCTGTGGACATATGGTTAGAGGACAGCATATGGAAATCAAAGTATTGTTCATAAAGAGCTACAGCCAAAAAGACATTTTTGAATTCATAACAGAACTTCACAGTTTGAAAAGAATGCTATGCATTATGTATTGATAACAACACTACACAGACAAAGGAACACAATTTAATAATACAGAATTGTACTCATGAGATTTCCTTTTTTTTTTTTGTTAATTGGTTACTTTAGCTGACATTGTCTGCAAGCATAATGGACACCATTCTTCCTAATAGTTCCATGTTGCCAGATGATGTCTACAGACATAATGTAGTCCATTTTAATTATTTCATTTTGCTTACATCTTTCAGCATAATGCATTTTCCAAGCAAGCTAGCATTTTTCTTGATTATCTATGTTGTGTTATGGTTTCTAAATTAATTAGGTCTCCTTCTTTCCTGGAAGTTAAAAGTTTCTTCCTTCCATTTATCTACCAGGTATGATTATGTTGAAGTGATTGATGGAGATAATGCTGAAGGACGTTTATGGGGAAAGTACTGTGGAAAAATTGCTCCCCCTCCTTTAGTGTCTTCGGGACCATATCTTTTTATTAAATTTGTTTCCGACTATGAGACACACGGAGCAGGATTTTCTATCCGTTATGAAGTTTTCAAAAGAGGTGAGAAACAATTCATTGTTATATAGTTCATAACCTGTGCTTTTTACTTGCATCAGAACATTCACCGTAATTCTTTGGAATGGGGAAAATGCATGAAAATGCTTGAAAGACAAAATCTTATTACCCTAGTCATTCCAAGGCGGGGTGTGTGTTCAGTGGGTGTAAATCATTATGAATCCAATGGGTCAGCTGCATCTGAGGGCTGACTCCTCTGCATGAAATATGGTAGTTTTCGTCAGCTGTTTGTTTCAACCATCTTAAAACCATTAGCTTTATTGCTTTCTTTTTTTTAAAAAAAGAATAATTACTGTATGATTTACAATGTTACTGCCTCAACAGCACTGCAACCTTCTGAGTCCCTGACTTATTTTGGTTAGTGTTTTGCTCTGTGCTCCCAAGAGATGGCTGCGGGCTCAGAAAGGACCAGAGGACACATGGGCAGCAGATGATGTTGCTGCTGCTTTTACAAATCGTGTTTGGGAGGTAAAGCAGAGAAGCAGCTCCCACTGTTCACAGGCATGACCTGCTGGGTGCTCGTGCCAGGAGTTAGTGCCAGTGAGCACCATTATATTTATGGGGCAGAGAAAGCCCAGAGAAATAGCGAGTTCAGGATTAACCAGACATAGAGACACTCCCTCTTTTATAACACTCTTTGTGAGTCAATAGCTAGAAAGGCTGTAAGGTCATTCTATTTTTGGCATACATTTTCCCTGTAGTTGGATGGAGATTAATAATTCATATATTCCATTCCTGGAGAATACAGGACCAAAACTCATAATATATAAAAAAACAATATCATTCATTTTGTAGAAAATAAATTGACTTCAACATCAATGTTTAGGGTCAAATTCAAAAAAGCAGCTCAAAACTTCCAATTTCCAATGCACACTGTTCCCAGTCAGTGCCCCATTTTCAGAACCAGCCCAAATCCCCTTTATGCACCTAAACCAGAGGCAGATTTTCAGCTGTGTTCAGCACACACTCTTGGTGGCAGCTGTACTGTTAATGAGGAGAAGCACAGTAGTGAAGTCTCTTTTCTATTGCTGTTGCTGCTCTGCACAGTGCTAATTGGGGCCACAGACCTCTTGTTCACCATCTTCCCTGTCTGTAAATCCACTCTTGACTCCCAGAAATTCTTTTGCTGACCTTCAGGGTCACATTTTTTGAAAGAATTCAGCATCCAAATGACACCAAGCTTTCCTGAAAAAATATCTCTATTTATTTTGATGTCCTTAGGAGGCTAAACTCTTGAAAATGTGTTCCAGCATTTCTCAGTGTTTATATATGCAGTACCATCTTTCATAAAGAACAAGGCTGAAACACAAGTAGAATTGAAAGAATGACCTGTGGAACAATCTATTTTAGTAACTGAACCCTTTCAAGAAAAAAGGTTTTATTTATTTCCTAACAGTGTAGCAACAACTCAGAACTCTGACAGGAGCATTGTGTTTATTTCCTTGTGTGGTCATTTACATCTCTCAAAGATACACATTTACCATGCTAAGATGGCATTATGAATGTGATTTTACACACATGGAAGTCAGGAAACTCAAAATTATGGCTCCCAGAACAACTTTAACTCCAGTTCATTCCACATAAACAGTGTATTAAGGCAGGAAAGTTATCACCATGCAGTGTTAGAAAATGCCATGTGTACACAGAGGATACAAGTTATCATTGCTGTGGGAACACAGCCCTATTTAACTTCTGAATAAATGCATATATGCTATTCCAGTTTTGCATTTTAATATCTGTGCCAAATAAGCTGTTCACCCTTTTGCACAGGTGAAGCTCAGCTGCTCACATCAGACCAGCATGTTTGGTTTAGCAAATTCACAACTTAGCTCATCATTTCCCGAGTATGAGAAGCATGATCCCAAGCCCAAGGTCCTGTGGTGCTGAGCTGAAGGCTGAACTTCATTCCAACTCACAGTATTTTTTTCTTTTTTGCCCATTACCCTTTACTTCTCATTCAGGTCCATAGCCAGAGAGACACTGAAGAAGCTGTATTCAGGACTAAAACATGAAACCCATTTTGCACAACATTTAGCCCACATGAAATGTTCATAATTTTGGCTTGGGCAGACATCCTATCTTAGGGTGGATAAGTGATGTATTCACTAGAAAAGGATCTACACGGTTCACATTCCTAAATTTACTCAACTAAATTTATGGTGTAAACTGAAAGGAAAGAAAGTGTCAGCCAAGAAGGCAAATGATTTTTTTGGCTCAGTGACACTCACAGATAGCAGATTAAATTATCCCTAGTGTCATCTCTTTCTCTTTCTTTGCTCCCTCTGTTGTCTCCTGTCTTTCCTTCAGCTCATATCTCTGCCTTTGTTTCATACACATGTGCACATGTAGTTTCTCCACCTCAGAAGTATCTATTTTGTGGTATCTCCACTGGAACCTTTTCTGCCAGTTTTCCATGCACATCACCCCATGGAGTTCCTTGTGGCCTCAGTATTGATTTGATTTTATTTATTTAATTCCTGCAGCTGCTTTACAGTGTCAATAAAGGGTCAAAATCTGTGGAGGGCATTTTAGTGAGACAGTTCTTCTGAAAACAGTTTCTGTTTCTTGCACCAGATTGACTTGAACATGTTTAAAATAAAGCAAGCTGGCATCAAGATACCATGTGTGAGCGTAAGGAGCCTGACGATTGCGTACTCTCAGAGCCAGGATCTGGCTGTATTTAATAAAGCAATAATGATCCTGGCTTACATTTTATATTGCATCTTTTATTGGATTCCGAGAGGAGTACAGAGCACTTTATACTATGAATGGCATAGCAAAGCTATTTTATCCTGGAACAGCAGCTACTGGTGGGAGTGAGGAGCAACAACCAGAATATAACCCTCCCATACATGACAAGGAGACAAGGGAATGACAGGGAGAGAAGAGAAATATCTGACTAATGTGTAAGGGGGTGATTTAATTATAGGCAAAATGTAATTTCCCAAATTGGAATGGGTCAGGTTACATGAGCATCAATATCTACATCTTCCAAAATATGCCATGAAGTGTTCTGAATATTGACGTGATAGTTCAAGAATTTCCTCTCAGTGTCTGTTGAAGGGCAAGAATACCTGAACTGACTAAATTCATTCAGACCTCTCTCTTTCATGCTGAATTTAGCTGGGAGGTGGCCAGATCTGTGGAGGGTAATATGTTTGGCACATTCACAATGAAAACATTTTCTATAGTGAAGCAAGAGTATTCATATATGCAACAAGCCAGACTGTTTTCCTTCAATGATCTGTGTTAAGCATTGGAAATCCTCTACGGCTCCTGACTACAGTCTCTAAGGATGCTGGGCATCCTCATCCAAACTGAGGCCTCACACACGTCATCCGCCAGCACATCCTCCAGCACATCCTCCTGCCTGTTGCAACCAAGCTGTGCTCTCCATGTCTTTCCTCTCCATGTCTGAAGATCTTCGTTCGAGCCATCCTACTCGAACTCCCCAGGGCAGCTGCTGTCCACCAATGCCCCAAGTCCTGTAAATCACTCTCTATTAAATTTGGAGTGTCAAAAGTCAGAGGGAGGGGACCTATGCCGACCTTGGGGGAAGATGTGTGGGCAGTGCCTGTGGCTGACTTTTGAGCACACCTGCAGGTGTGGGATCCACAGAGAGGGTTCCTGAGGGACCTAAATAAAGGAGAAATGAGATCAGTCAACAAGAGAGGGACTCCAGCTTGTCCCCTGTATTCACAAAGGCAAATCCAGTGACCTGGCCTTTTACCCTTGCATCTTTAGTGCCACTTTCCTGCTCCACCAAGAGCACTGTTTGGAGCATCCCATTCTGCCATGGTGGGAACATCAGGGAAAGCTGGTGTGTCAACATTGACATTAGGTGACTTCTAGCAACACTGCCTGTAATCACACAGTTTATCATGCCCACACTAACAGCAACATTTTACTGGTGCACCTGTGTCAACACCACTCAGAATGAGTCACTCACCCTCAGTACATGTACGAATTACCTTTCACATTTAGTTTGTCAAGGAGGCTATAGGTCACATCTGGCAGAGTTACTGAGTCAGTGCTCCAGGAATCTGAAACCACTACTCCCTCTACTGAATTCACTCACCCGCTTTTGTAAAAAAATCTACTTCACCAATAAAAGCCTGTCAGCCATAAGATTTAAAGATTTGAGCTTGAAGGGGCTATAATTATTTCTCTAGGGCTCTGTCGAGATTTCTGCAGCTTACACTTTCATTGTTCCCACATGACTTTGTATTTGTCATAATTTTTTCTAGAGCTGGTACAAGTTTTCATATTGTTCCATACAAATTGAAAATTGAAGATCAGACAGTATATGCGAATTGGGCTTTAAATGACTGACTATCAATAATAGGAACAAGCTGGCTGAATGATTAATGCAGCTATTAAAATGAGGTGTTTCATTGAAAAGCCACCTTTGCTGCTGGAGAGACAATACAACCTATTTTGTTTTCCAGCTAACTATTTATTGTTTAGTAGCGCAGTGTTAACCCAGTTGATTTTTCTCCTTCTCCTACAGGACCTGAATGTTCCAGGAACTTTACTTCATCAAGTGGAGTGATAAAGTCCCCTGGATTCCCTGAAAAATATCCCAATAGCCTTGAATGCACTTATATTATCTTTGCACCAAAGATGTCAGAGATTATACTGGAATTTGAAAGCTTTGAGCTAGAACCTGATTCAAATACTCCAGGGGGAGCATTCTGTCGCTATGACCGATTGGAAATCTGGGATGGATTCCCTGAAGGTAAGAGCAAAATGGACTGTGATATGCATAACCATTACTATGTTGTGGCCTGCAGAAGGCATATTCCCATTTCTTAAACTGTCATGATAGAAAGATCCTTGCTTGATTTATGTGAGGTGAGTTGAATTAAAAAGGAATTGAGAAAATGCTCTGTAAATTCCTTCAGTAAAGCATATCATAGTGTGAATGATTTTTTTTTTAATGAAATATGTTCAGTTTTGAACAGTTGGCTTAGCAGAAACCTCTGTGTTCAGTGGTAATATGTGATGAACCTCCTACACTAAAATTAATTAAATGTGAAGCCTTATACTAAGTCCCCAAATTTTCACAGCTAGCACAGGAGTATAGTTCAAACAAATTGCAGAAACTGGACTTCAGGTACTGACCCTCTGGCTTGCGGAGGAACTGCGTTACAGACCAGCTGTCAAAGCAGAGAATTTCTTTGCCAGAGAAAATGTGGTGTCCATGCAGTTGAAATCATAGTGGCTAAATGATTACCCAGGTCAGTAAACAGTCACTGAGTTAGACATTCAGGTGGCTGTGGTGACTGGGCACTGCAGGGTTCCTCCATTATAGTGCTCTCTCTTCCAGCAGTGTAAGCAAATCCAAAGGTTTTATCTTAATTTGTTAATTTATAATCTGTGATTAGAGGGGCACATGTGTCAGGGTGGGTGTGTTGGGTACCCTTCTGGAACGTCTCTGCCATCTCAGTAATTTTCCACTTAGTTGCTGACCACAATTGACCTTGCACTCATTCACTAAGTGCATAGCGAGATATTAGCTAACCCTATAGAGCCAGAGAGCCCTCATTTCACCCTCTGCCCAACCTCATACCACTGTTTTGCACTGAGTCTGAAAAATCAAACAGCTGCATGATTTCTCCATGTTTTTCATACACGGCACTGGCTCTGCAAGATTCAAGTCTCCCCTGGGCGGGGCAGCCGTGTACCAGTTCTCCAAAGAGCCAGAGCCACAGGCTGCAGCTCCAGCCTAAAAGGGACTGTTCGAGCTGAATGCCCAACCTTTAGGGTGCCCAAATGCCTTTATGAGCTGTGGAAACAGCTTTGTAAAGCTGATTATTTGTGATGCCTTTTTCACTGTTTCTATGTATGGCATAAGCTGATAAAGAGAAGCATCTTGAAGCTGTCCTTTTTCCTCTTAATTTTTAATTTGTAGCAAAATTCAGTGACTGAAGGTTTATGTTGTTTGTGTTGGGCACTAATTACAACTATTTCAGTTTTCCACTTGTGTAATAACCCATATGAATAGATCTTTTTTGTTTGTTTTATGAACAGCAGTGGCAGTTTCTACAAACTGCTAATCCTACATTAATATTTGATTTAAATGAAAACATATAACTTAAGGAATATATTTTTATAACACATTTAAACTTGCCTGTTTCCCCAGATAAATCCCTGATATAATCTTGCTTAAAGCTTTCATTGATGCTGCAGGATATATATGTCTTTTAACATATATTTGCTCTTTTTTGTGTTTATTTTATGCTTAATGGGTTTATCATGGCTCTTTTCAATCCACTTCAATAAAGAGTGAAGAAAAACCCATAACAGTCACTAAAAGACTAGTATTTAATGCCTCTGTTAGGAAAACAATATTTTAACAGTGCAATAATGATGTCTGGAACATTTAATAATAGGTTTATTTGTATATAGGCCAAATCTGTCCTGTAGAACTTGCATTTAAACTGATATTTGAAAAGATGATCCAATAAATCAATTTATGTGTAATATAACCAAAAAGAAATGCATTATTGCCAGTGCAGAGGGTTTCAAAGCAGTAATTTCCTGGTTCAAGAAAGTGGCTGAGCCGCACTGAAGACCAATTACCAACAAGCATTATCAGCCTTCCACAAACTGTCTACACCCAAAATGATCCTGACATCCACTAAGGGTACTTGCAGGTTTACTTCTAAATAGTCAACAGAATTTGTAGGCTGGAAAAAAAACCAGTTTTCTTCAATACAAGCTGTTGTAGGTTGCAGCAGTTCCAGGGAAATGTTTTCTGCATCATTTCACTGTAGGATGATCCTCAGCCAGCAGTCAGTCTCTCCTGTTTAACTTTACACTACAGAGAAGGAGGGAATGTGATTGCTTCTCTATAAATGCATCACAGGATGAGTCCCTGGGAGGGAGAACTATTTCAAATGAAGAGCAAAGCTGACACAGGAAACCACTGGTACAACCTGGCCATAAACTGAAGACAGAGAGTGTCTGGATACTGGAGTATACAGAGTATCTGGGGAAAAAAATCTGATTTGCATCACGTGGAAGTGGTCAATTTCTACACAGTGGGAAATTAGACAGTATGGTTGTCTTTGATGAAGGAAGACTCAGCCAGGGTGAATCTTTGAGCCATTTGCCCTTTCCCCTTTAGTCTGTGAAAAAGTATTTTACACTATGAACTGAAACAGGGGCATGGTTGTGCACACTTCTAATTTGTTGGCACGCTCCTTGCACAGTTTTAGCACACACCAATTTGCACTTTCCCAAGAAATTCCTAAGCATGATTTGGAGCACAGGGAAAGCCAGGGATCATTCCCGACAGGCATGCTGAACATGGCCATCCAGCTTCAGAGGGAGTAGCCCCATAGGGGAAGCTGTGTCACACTGTGTGTCTGTCCCAGGAGCAGTCACTGCCTACTGGCTGGAGGTCCAGAGGGTGTTGCCTGCCCTGTTCTGTGTAGAGATATATCCAAAGAAAATAAAGTTGTTTTGCTTCACTGTAATGCATTGCTGCTCACATGCCCAGTTGTGTTAAACCTGCTATTGCACTGCACTGATATAAATATGACAGAAGGATTTTTTAAATATGTGGAAAAAATGTATATCCTTCAGTTCACATCCCCTGTTCCAGGCAACACAGCTGTGGTTTCCTGGGATGATGGCAGTACTTTAATAGGAGAGAGACAACAGTTTTTTGGAAAATAGTTGTGGTCTCAGCCAGAGCAGAATTAGATGGACACCCCCCTGAACATGCATCTCTGGAAAGCAGGGATCAGTGTTGGAGCCAGGCACAGCCAGTCCCTCTGCTCTCAGCAGGGAACAGCATCCCACTCTGATCTGTCTCAACATCTACTTTAGGGCATAGTTAATGGACCTCTGGACTTTCTTGTCTCATTGACTGTACTGGGAGCTATGAATCCCTAAGTCAGATACAAACTTTAGATGCCTAAGTTAGAGCAGATGAAACCCAACAATAGGGAAAAATGTTTTCACTTTAGAATTTGATCAGCTACAGTCACTAGAGATCAGCAGGAAATAAATTTGCTGTTTTACACAGTTGTGATTATTTTTTTCCTTCCTTCTCCCAGAAAAAGAAAAAAAAAAC
The DNA here is from genome assembly GCA_013400915.1 of Pardalotus punctatus. Lineage (NCBI taxonomy): Eukaryota > Metazoa > Chordata > Aves > Passeriformes > Pardalotidae > Pardalotus > Pardalotus punctatus. The sequence goes on along the minus strand of VZTX01024057.1, from coordinate 206,926 downwards.
AGAAAAAAAAGAGAAATGTTCTTTTAAACAAATTTTCACAATGATGTTTAAAAGGATATGTCAAAGTCAGCAAGCCTCCATTTACATTTTACTTCTACGTAATTTCCATTTCACTGATGGAAAACAATTTTCTGTTAGAGAATTTGACAGCAACTGTAACAGTCATTCAAAAAGACGTTAATCCTGAAATGCTCTGTCACAATCACGGAGTCCTCAGCCTACCTGGTTGTCCTTTTAGTGGATTGAAGCTGGCAAGTGCTGAGTGTTTGTGACTTGATTCTACAAAATACGTGCTTATCTTTGAGGCATGTGAACAGTTAGATTGACTTCAAAAGGAATTCACCAAGGACACTTACGGGACTGAAGTTAAACAGTGGTGTAAGTGTTTTGCTGTTTCAAGAGGGGAATGGCAGGCATTCAGGAATGCCTCAAACCTGGCATTCTGTTTTGTGGAAAAAACCCTGTTGGAGAATATTTGAGAACTACAGGTGCATATTGTAAATATTGTACAGAAAAGGGACCATGGTTTGGAAGAGATAACAGGTGGATTTAGAGCAGGAGAGTGAGTAGATCTCAGAATAGAAATATATGATTTTGCATGAATAAACTAGGCACCAAAAATATCTTTGCCCAAGGCATAGATATATCTCAGCCAGCCTCTGCTGAGAACACTCCATTGATGACTTTGAAGAAAAATAGCCCACTCAAAACGAGGACTAGCTTTACTGATGAATTGCACATATTCATCATGCAGCTCTCTTTGAAGCTCTATAGGCTGTCTACTAGAGCTCAAACGTAATTTAAAGAAGTTTACATATGGTTTGAGAACCACAGCCTAAGCATTGCTGCTTCAGTCAATACCACAAGAGCGTCCACTGAATTACAGAGCAAAGCAGAATGCTTTACTGCAGTCATTAACATCAGTGCAAATGAAGGTTGCTATTAATCTAAGTGTGCTTCTCCTGTTGTGGTTGCTTTCTACAGTCTTGTGAGAAGCTGTTAAGATATAAGAGCATACACAAGCTCAGTGTAGTTGACTACTGGAATGTGAGGATGAAATTAATTTTTCAGTTGTTTCCACTTTAGCATCCTAAATTGTGCACAAATATTTTGTCAATAAAAATCATACTGCTGTGAAAATACTGTCCACAACATACCTGCATACATACAAAGAACAGCTTTAAAATTAAATACATGGCTAATTAACACAACATTTCTTTTAATACTTTAGAAGTCTGATATACATTTTGTCCTTGCATGTGGGGTTTTTTGAGGTTTTTTTTACCTTATTCCAAAAGCTAACATTTCAACCAGATGAGCAAAAGTGTATTTCAGTAAGTCTTAGAATTTTCTCATATGAATATTTTTTGTCCAGAAGGACAAACAACAGTAAAGAAGAATCAGTAAGGATAAGGTTTCTGTTTAGTCTTGAACCACCAGCCACATTCTATGTATTCTGCACTCAGATCCATAAACCTTCAAAAATACATATTAAGAATATTCATGGATTTTTTCAAGCTATAGAATTAGATTCTGCATTTTGGGAAATGCATGCAAAATAGGTTTCTTAGTTGTCCCTCCATGTTTTCACCAGAAAGTTACTGAGTTTTCCACTGTATAATATTATGCCAGCGGAAAGAGGAGCCAAGGTCTCAGAAATTGCTACAGCATGGGCACTTAAATGATGTATCTGGCTCACTGAAATGTCTTTGTTCTGCAGGTAGTGTAGAAGCATCCCTGAGTGAGGACATCTCCGAATAACCCACAGTGGGAATAGCCCTTCCTGGGGGATGCTGACACCACAATGTGATGGTCCCCAGTTCGAGGCTGCAAAGAGCTTTCTAGGCATAATGACTTTTCAGCACCTGCTGCCCTAAAATTCCCATTTGAAACTCTACACAGTCTCTATTATGAAATCCTATATAATTTCCTAAGGAATTGTCAGGAAGATGGTAAAAAAAAAAAGCAGTGGGATAGTCTACCTAAACAGACAGCGGTATCACCCCCTGAATGACTGCTCAGATGGGTTTCCTGCACAGCATTTATTTTGCATGTGACACCCAAAATACTTGATAATTTATTGTCATTAAGAAGTTTTCAAGACTTGAATGGAAAAATAAAGGGCAACTTTTTGTTAGCTATTTATGGAAGGAGAATATTTCACCCAGTTGTGCTCAAATCAATATCATATTAGCTCAGCAGGCTAAGGTTTACATGTTGTGCAAAAAAATTCAATACCTCTTTGTGTCATATTCTCCACATTTTTGGCTCTTGTATCTACATAGCTAGCAAAGGGAATAGTACTGTGATAGCTGGGCCAATCTGTTGAAGACTCAAATGCATAATCACTAAATATATCTTAAAAATTATAAACCAGTGAGTCATGGGGAATCTTAAAGCCTGTCTGTTTTAAACAAAGTTCTCTTCTGTTTGTCATTTCAGAGAGGCTTCCCTGCAGGAAATGGGAGGAGTGAGGCTCAGAGTACCATAACATGGTAGCCTCATCCTTCTTATTTTCTTGCAGTTCAGAGCACCATCAGCAGCTATAGTCTTGAAAGCCATTCTGGGAAAGAGCAGGATCAGAGCTGTTTGCACACAGAAAATGCAAAAGAAAGCAAAAACAAACACAAAACCAAAAACCTGCAGCAATTGAAATGTGGGGGCATTATTTTGTGTTTTTAAAAAGCTGCTAATGGTAACAGTCTAAAACAAATTTCTCTCTCCAAAAAATAAAACTGTGAGGTTTTAATGATTTCTAGAATGAGGAGGAATTCAATTCATATCCTCTATAGGATGTTTCATTCTGTCAAGGCTGTATTGAACAATCTTTATAAAAAAAGTCTGAATTGGCAGGTATTTTTAATGCCATGGATTGCCAAGGCAACTGAAGATGAACTGTGGCCAGAATATGGATAGAAAAGCACATGCTGGCAGCAAGAGCTATAACATCTGAGCTCCCTCTTTCTGGCAACTCTAGGGTCTTACAGAAATGTGTAGCTTACATAATAAAGTTATTCCAAGCTGGAACTGTTTTACTTGTTGGAAAATGCCAATAAATGACTAGAAAATTATGTTAGCTGTAGATTTTCTTTGAACTGTGAATAATTAGAATATCTAAACATTTTATATTTTAAACTGAAAGTGTAATGGACTTCCTAGAGAAATGACAAGGTGTTAATTTAAGCCTGGAAAGCCAGCGGTGTAAGCATTAGAATGACGCCTCATGATTATTTTCATGATTGACTCCATGGGTGGGTTTTAGCATTATCTTTTCTTATTGTTTGTAAGCACAGATGTACCACCATTCCACAGCCTAGGGACCTATCTGTAGGGAATGCTCAAGTGCTAGAAGGCCACATATGTTGGTTGTGAATTGAATAGCTTAATTAAGGAAAAAGATTATCTCAGGGCACAGGAAACGCTGAAAAATATCAGAATCAGGTTTATACAGTATTAACATTAAGAGAGATCATGTATCTGGGTATGTGTGCTTATTCTGTGACAGGAGATGTACTTAAGAAATCCTTGCTCTTTTGAAAGGATTGAGATTTTACTCTTAAATTCTTTTACAATATTCTTTAATATTGACCATATGGGCAAAAGAAGTTTAAAGGTCTGAAAGCCTAAATACAAGGGGATGAAGAGTCATTAGTCATAAACTCAGTATGAGTCAAAAATGTTTTTCAGAGTTTCATATGAAATTAACAGGTCATCTGCAGTACAGGGCATAAAACCTGGAAGGCGCTGTTTGAGCTCCTCACAGCATCTTGTATACTGGCTTGGCAAAATCAGGCCATTCAATTGTTCTTGTCATAAATTGGTGCTTCAATCGCACTTTGGAAAATACTTGTGGTGTTTTGTGTGTGTAATTTTGTGCATCACTGCCCTCTCTGCACACTTTGAGGGACTTTGAAATCCTGGTTCTTTACATTTTCAGAGGTTCATGGAGTGCTATCTGGAGCATTTTAGGAGCACAATTGCTAGGGAAGGATAAACAATTCATTGTTCATTGCCAAGTTATTGATGGCACTGTTATTTTGAACTGTTACGGAGGTTCACAGTTTCCTGCTGAGGGACTGTCTTTGGGAGGATATTGTAGTGGCATCTATTGTTGTGCCAGCCCTGGCAGTTTATTATTGTATCCTGCCTCTTTGCAGTTGGCCCACACATCGGGCGTTACTGTGGACAAAACAACCCAGGACGTGTCCGGTCTTCAACAGGGATCCTTTCCATGGTATTTTACACCGACAGTGCAATAGCAAAGGAGGGCTTCTCAGCAAACTACAGCGTGTCACAGAGCAGTGTCTCAGAAGGTCAGTATTTATCGATCCCGCAGAGTTTCTTGGAAAATACTCTCTGTTATGTCTTCTTGCACACCAGGTGCTGCCTGAAGCTTTAAAGAAACCTTAAATAAATAAGATGGTGGGGAAGGGTTGGTTCTGTTTTCTTTTTTTTTTTTCTGTTTTTTTTTTAAAGAACAGCTGGCATTTGAAAAGCAGCACAAGATGCAGAATTCTCCTTACAGTTTTATTCCACCGTATTGCCAGGAAGTTGGGATAATTATTGGGAAAAACTGTGCTGACCAAGGAAACGCAGGAATGCAGAGCAATTGAACACTTGCATTAAAACAATGAAACATGACCAATGAATGCACTATCCAAAGCCTTCTTTTATTACATGGAGTAAGCTTTGATGATCGATTTCTTGAATAAAAAGAACCCACTTAATATATGTGCTCTTGTTAAACCATTTCATAAGCTATCTAAGCTTTGTTCTCTGTCTCACATTTTTTTCTCAGTTGACTCATTTTCATGCTTACCCTTTGGACAGAGAATGAGACCAAGTGAGGGAGACAGGAAAATAACAGGCTGTGTTACACCATGTCCTTGCAGATTTCATTGCTTTCCTCCATGATAAAACACACACTTTAAATCAAATTCCCTCTCCTTCCTGTGTCTTACTCAGTTTCCAGCAGATTCACACAGATTTGATGTACCTGTTTAATCAAAGAAGGGACAAAAGAAAAATGAGTATACTGAAATTTTAACTGTAACTCCCTACCCCTCCTCCACTCCATGCATTTTTAACAGCTTTCTTACACATGCATAGCCAGGAGGAGGGAATGGGGGGACACAGCCTCCGTGGATGGGAAGCATTGTACCTTCAGCTAGTTTGGTTTCTATGTAGCTGCTGCTCCTATCCCTTCATAACTAGCACAGGCAGCTTGTGTCCCCGTGTCCACCTCCTCCGCAGTCACCCTCCCTAGGCTGGAGATGCACCATCACGCTGAAGTCAGAATTAACAATATCTGCTATGCCGAGATGCCTTCAGCTCTTAAACTCAGGACAACAGAACAGAAGTTAGTGTGTATGAAAACCCTTTTGGAGGATAAGAGGAAACATTTTATATGCTGCAGGCTTAGAGAAGTGAATTTTCTCATTTGATTTCAGCCACCCTTGCTCTTTGTGTTGTCTGGTCACCTCCAGAGGACAGCCCAATCTGTTTCTCTCAGACATGTGAGATGTCCCCCAGAGGTGCTTGTCCCTCTCAGTAGACTACAGGAAAAGCCAACCTGTCTAGACCAAAATAGACACTTTTTAGGTAATTTCATATTACTTCCACCTATCATGTTTTGCGGTCTTTGTAGTGGCTTATAGCTTTCCTTCAGATTTCAAGCAGAAGTTCTTTACTTTGAGTCTTCCCTAATGTAGTTCAGCTTCAGTACTTCACCACATACTGAATATACAGAAGCAGCACAGAACTGGGGGAGAGGGTCCTATTCCACAGGAAATGCCATTGGCATGATTCAGTTATGGGTAGCCTTAACTATAATTCCTATAAAATACCCTGATAACATTTCTGAATGTAAATTTTTGGATCCCTGATGCAATACTTATACATTTTTTTCAGAATAATTTAATTTTAATTGTAAAATCAAAACTTTGTTTATTTTAAGCTCATTTATCCAACTCATGGATGTTGAAACCTTCAGCTCAGCACCCACCCCTCTGTTAGAGAAAGATCAGCTCCAGAGAAGGTGTGATAAAAAGGAGCATATATCCAACTTCCAGGCCCTCCTTTTCATACAGTTATTTTAGCTTAAATTCTAGTGAAGGAATGAATTAAATTTCTACAGTGAGAAGTCCTTGAGCAGAAGCATAGGCACATGGGGTTTTTTCTCCTGCCCTTGTGCTGGAGTTGGTAAACTTCTGACATGAAGGCCCAGGAGCATCAGGGTGTGAGGATCTGGGTGAAGCCATTGGCTTCTCTTGCTTTAGTGGGGCTGGAGCCTTTATTTTTGAAGAGTGAGAGAAGAATTGAGTCACTCTGCCCTCTCAACCTTTGAACTCACTATAGTGATTAGGAAATCAATTGATTCCAAATTATCTAGGTAATTTTTGTGTCAACAAAAAGAGATTGAACAGAGATTATCAACTCATTTACAATACATCATGGTACAGAAGAGATGGTAATTCCCTTAGGTCAATAATCTTCTGGCCTGAATTCAAATTTTGTTGATCTGTTTCATTCCAGTGTCCAGGATCCAAAGAGAATGGTTACAATTTTAATAATATTTTTTAAGCATTTTATATTTTTTGTACTGAAGCAAATAGTTTTAATATCAAATTATTTCATAAAGTCATCTAATTTGTCTTTTCTGGGTTTGTGCATAATTATGAGGTGAACATACATTTTTTTGTATTATGAATCCACAGGAGTGTTTGTGCTAGCCCAGAATAGACAATTCTATTTTCCTGTATTTAAATGGCTACAATACTGGGCTAAAAATATTTGTGTAGCATTATTATTGCAGGAATTTCCATGGCAACTCGAATGACAGTATTGAGAATGACATCATAAGCCCGATACTGCCTCACTTGAAGTTGCTAAAGTATTCAAAGTCACATAAAAATAAATTCTTCAGATATTCATATTCAAATCAGTGAAATGTTCTTATTATTCAAAGTCTAAATAAAAAAGCTGACCATAATAATGATGGTAATTTATTTTTCTTCAGATTTCCAGTGCATGGAACCACTAGGTATGGAATCAGGAGAAATTCACTCTGATCAAATCACTGTCTCCTCCCAGTACAGCACTATCTGGTCTTCAGAAAGGTCCCGGCTAAATTACCCTGAGAATGGATGGACCCCAGGGGAAGATTCTATCAGAGAATGGATACAGGTAAACAGATAACATTTTAAAGATGTCATTAATAATACTCTGTGGAGTTTATTGAATGTGGAGAATGCAAAAGAAAGGAAAAAAGAAATAGCACAGTAAAGTACTTCTACATAATTTAAGAATCATTGCAAGTAAATAGCTCATATTCCGTATTAGACAGAGAAAAAAAGACTTACTCCCGAAGGTATAGTAAAAGAAAACATCAGGAAGATTAATTCTTCTGCTTCCCACATCTATTGTTTTTGCAGTCTTCTGGGCACAAATAACAGAGATTTTGGTTTAGTGGAAAAGTCAATATTAGTTTAACATGCACTTAAAGTGGTATGTCCCAGTAAACCGAGCACGTGCTGTCTCTAGCTGATTACAGTTAAGCATTAATACAACGTGGTGTTTTCATGCACTCAGATTTCACCTCAGAAGACCTGTGTCACTTCTAGAATGTGTAACTCACAGAATTAGTTCAATGGTCTCTGTCTGGTGGCTATTCTTCCACAACCTTAAACACAACATTCATTAGCAGATGGGCTGCCTCAGCTTTGCTTTGTTAATACAGGAGAAATCCTGCAAACATTTGTTGCCCCTTGAGTTCAGTCAGTCTCTTTGGGCTTATTGTTTGTTATATATGATCAGGTCCGTAGCTGAATGGTGCATTACAGGTTAAGATTATTCATATCAATTACTGTATACAAAAAAATATAATAGCATCCAAGCATTAATATCCTTATATGAAAAAAAACTGGTTTGCCTCAATTGTAGGTTGACTTACATTGCTTAGCTGAAACCTAGGTTCTATTTCTGTTGGCAAAAGCTAATAGAAATGCTTAAGCATATTATATCTGTATTACTAATTGATTTTCAATTACTATTGAAAACTTCTTCATAGATTTGAAACATTCCTCCTACTTCTGTTATTTTCTATAGGAAATTACTAACTGGCATATAAAAACAATGCCTTATTAGCCTTTCATACGAATGTTCACACTGGTGTTTCCTGTGAGGCTTGATGTCCACAAGAAAGCTCAAAAAACATGTTGAGCAGTAGTTAGTAAAGGGAAGAAAGAGGGGGAAATCTTCCATTTCTGATCCCTGGCACACAACGGGACTCTCAGGTGTCCTGCTTGGGGACCCCTATGCATCCTGAGCTCTTGGCAACATGGTAATCGTGTACAATGGACCTAATCAGACTTCAGAGTGGTCAAAAAAAAATCTCTTGATCCTTTTTCATTACTTAGGAATAAACATTAAAATCTCCTCAACCTTATCTAAGTGCAAGGCTACTTATTAATCATTGCCACTTGCAGTCCATGGAATGCACATGGAAAAAGGGTGGAATGCATCAGAATCGAATTCCATGTGTTTCATCTGGTAGGAGGGCCGCCACTTTTCCTTTGTTTCCTTCTTTTCTGCTGTCACTTGCACATTTATGACCGGATAATCAAAACAAGAGAGTTAGTGAAATCTCATTCATGTGTTCTGTGTGCTTATTAACTTTATTAAGTTATGATAACTAGGTACCTATATATTACCTATATATATATATTAATCCTTTCACTTAGAACTAGATCTTTCTGAGAAAAAGTTTCAAAGGAGTGCTTTTACCATAAACGTCTTTTATAACAGACACTTAACAGAATTCAAACTATGCCAGGTTTTATGCTTAAAACAACTCAGGGTACCTCAGGCCTCCTGCACATGAATTTCTCAGACTCTTTTGCCATAAACCAGGGTGCTCAGGGGCTGAAACAACCACTAAGCATAATTTTTAGCAGCTTTTTGCTGCCTCCAGCTACCACATCAGCCCAGAAGCTGGTGGTTATTTGCACGCTGTGCTGCTCATGCCATAGTTCTCATCTACTTCACCCAGGCCCTGGTCTGGAAAAAGCAGGATGAACTATTTCCCTGAGCAATCTAGCCCTTGGACATCTCCTTCACTGCTCAGGGCCCATGTGGTGGGACCAGCATCCCCAAGGCAAGCTTCACCACAGAGCAATTAGGCTGTAGCTGTGTCTGGTTGGCAGGACTGAGCCTACAGAGTCTTGCTTGAAGATTCATTGCATTGAATAGAGATGCTTTGCCCATGCTGCAGAAGTGCTGCTGAGTAGTTTCTATCACTCAGCTTATGTAGCAGAAAGAACTGAGCTAGTTCAGAGACTGAGATCATCCCCTTTCACAAGTACAACACCTTAACTCATCTGTGGCTCTGATAATTCTTATGCATATTTAATTGTGGTTTAATTCTATACTGATGTTGATAATTCAAACTTCCAGCTGTGTTCTAAATGCTCTCCTGTTAATTGACAATCTTGAGATGGGTGCTAAGGGCTCCAGACCATAAGAACCCTCAATAAGAGGGTTCTGGTGGACCCTCTTATGTAAACCTCCATCTTCTTCAAAGTCTTGATGCCAGTGGCAGTAAGTGCACGTTGTGAGTTTGTGTCTGGATAAAATATTGAAATCCCGTGTTTCCTATATACAAATATCCCTGGGAACAGATGTTCGTCTCCATAAGAGCTTGCAGACAAACAACCAAGGACATATAACTGATAAAATACTCTGAAAATAGCCCTAGAAAAAAAATTGTAATATTTTATAAAAAGGAGGAAGGCACTGGTATGTGAAGGACTGAGGTCACTTTGTTCTGCTTTGTTGTGTGTGCTATTGTAAACTAGTCATTTATGTGAAGTATTTGCTTGGTGCAGTGCAGCATAAATGGATTATTGCTGCACAGTGCAGGAACTTTAGAAAATATTCAACAGCAAAAAAACGAAGCTGAAGGATACAGCAATGCTGAACTTAGAACTTCCAAAGTGAAAATTTCTGCCTATATACCCTTTGAGAGACAGAAGTTTTTGTATATCAGTTAATCATTAATTTTTTCATAATTGCTGGTTTCCATACCTGAACAAACACTGCAGCTGGTAAAATAGCCATGTCTGCCTTTGAGCTGCTAATGTGCATACGCAGCTAGGGCATATGCATGAGCTATGTACAGTCATACATGGGCAGAATAGCTTGGAAATTCAGCTCCAAATACTAATTTCCTCAGTGTGTTGGGGTTTTTTTGTATAGGGGAAATATTACAGTTCTCCTTTCCCTTCCTTTTGCCTCTCCCTTCAAGGTTAATGTTTTTGTTAAGACAAAAGAAACAGAAAACCTCGTGGAGTATCAGCCAAAGGAGATTGGTATCTATAGAGGACGTCTAGAGGGCATGCGATACTATTGTCTTCTTTGAGCTGTTGAAATCTTTTGGACCATTTCGACAAAAATAATTAGGAAAATAGTGTTGGCTTGTTATTAGTAATGGATTTGTATGAGTTCCATCTGTGGACCTGAAACCCATTCTTTTGTGGAAAAGTTAGATTGTTCCTTTGCGGCTGTCAGGTAGGAACTCCTAAGTCCATCTGAGTGCCACCTGCTTACAGAGCCCTGTTAAGAGAAAATTGCCTTTCCCTTCCTTTTCTTAGTTGTTTGAAAATCAGTGACAAAGCTTAGATTCTAAATAACCATAGTACAGTCACACTGTAAGTCTGTACAGTACTTTCTCCATTTTATTTTTACCCTCAAACACACTTTGAAAATTGTTCAGCCAACATGAGATTTGGAGTGATTCCTTAATCAGAAGCAGAATCACTCTAGATTGAATTTCTTCTTTAAAAACACATTAATAAGTCTGTGAATTTTCTAATATGAATGGAATAAAGATATTCATGAGGGAACAAGGACTGCCAAAAATATGCATGAAGGTAGTTTATTGTTATATGGGATGTTATTAGCATCTCAACCTTAAGCTCAGCCTACTTGTTTATCACACTTATGTTTCACACACTTGACTGCCCTTCAGTTTGAAACAGCATAATTTAAAATAAAAAATAAAAACAGCCCTTTAATTTAATCAAGAGCAGGGAACTGCCGTTGCAATGTAAGTCATTGTCCCTCATTAACGTATCCTTTCACAGGAAAAATAGTATAGTGTTTCCATTTCTGTAATCTGAACAACAAACATGTTAATAGGTATCAATTACCAGCCAGTTTCAGTACTTAGAACCAGTAAGAAGGCCCATGCAAGGGTTTCACATCTGGTTTTAGTGAAATTGTTCCTGTCTGTGGTATTTAAAATTTAAAGAACTCCTGTTATTGTGCAATTGGGAATCCTCGGGGAGTACAATGTTAATGAAATCCATAATGTGCAAGGATTTTATGATTGCATTTTCAAGGCATTCCTTCAAAAGGGACAACTGATGCCTGCCATGGCAGCAGTAATTGTGTTTTTACAGAGTAGATTTAATGTTCACATTTAAGAAAGCAGTTACATTTACACTCATCTGAAAAAATAACATGCAAAATCTTTATACTTAGGGAACTTTTTGCATCTTTTTTCTTAGTCCTTTGAGAAGGAGCCACAAGCCATTGTGCACGGTGAGACCTTGTGCCTCAGGGATGCCCCAGAGCTGTGGCCAGCAGCCCCCAGGGTGGGGCTGGAGCAGGGGGAGTGCCCACAGGGAGAGGTGTCCTCTGCTAAAGACACTTGAAACCCACGTGTGTGGTTTTGAGGGGAGACTGATTGCCTATTACCAGGGTCACTGGGAACCTCTGCTGCCATCAATCCTCATCATGGGCTGCGTTTTCAAACCCACAGTGAGCAACACCTTCTGGGTGCTTTTACTGCAGCATCTGTATGTTTTCTATCAAAACGTTTCTTCTAATGCATATAACACAAATCTTTGCACTCCCACCAAGCTGGGTGATGGTTTCTGAGTGGCACAGTTTTTCTCTAATCCTGTAACAGTTAGTGAGACCTCCAGCTTGCCCATAGACCAAAGCATGTTTGTTAATAACACAAGATGTTCGGTTCATATTATGTCTGGGGTTGGGCAAAACCATAAATCCAGCTTTAAGAATCCTAGTATCAGATCGTAACTTTGTAGCCATAAACCAAAAAGCAGTACTCTGGTATAAACACACTCTGCCAGTTCAAATTTGTTCAAAACCGTTAACAGGGGGTTAACATAAATGGACATTATGCTCTGGTTTGAGCATTATCTGTCATTCTGCAGCTCTCATAGGGCCATACACTAAGATGAACTTCTTATTGTGTGTTCTGGCCAATATTACATAAATGGCTAATCCAGCCCAAATTTATATTGCGAGGTTTTTCAGCAGGACACAGACCTGATACCCCGTGCAAACATCCAGACTCAGGGGCTGGCGCAGGGAGCACAGGCTTGGTCTGCTCCCTCTGGCCTCTGCCTGCCAGTCCCTATCTCATTTCCCACCCATCCCTTTGGCACCTACAACTCCTGCAGTAATTCGAGACCTCTAGACCACTCAGCTCTAGGAATGTCAGCTGATCTGGTGCAAAATTCTCCTTCTGCATCTTGCAGCATTCAGGAGTCTGGAGAAAGGCCAGGGAGGTAACAATAGGTGTTCTCAAAAGACAACCTGGGAGATCGCCCTCACCTTCACTGATTGAAATATCAGTTGTTTATTTAACACTAACTCTGCTGTGCAAGGAAAATATACTCCCATTGATTTAAAGTATTTCTCTGTATACACTACTTCACCAGAAATGAGAGGGAACTCTGAGATGGAATTTGCCTTCCACATTTGTCTTCATTCCTTTACTCTTTAACCTACATTCTTCATTATTTGCTCCTTTGTAAGCAAAACCCAGGAGCATACATCACTGATGTGAACTGGTATATAGATTAATACTGATTTATTCCCATATCACTTCTGAAAATAATTGCAGTTCATCATTTGGTGTCTCGACCTTTCATCTGTGTCATAGCTGATTTCCTTATCAGGTATTCACTTAAAAACATAGTCAGTATTTATAATTGCTGCTGCACAGCACATTTGTTTCATTAACACGTTTATTCTTACATCAGGCAGCTCCCTTTGCTCAGCAAGCTTATCTAAATATTTCACATAAAAACTCAAAGAAGTGTTAGTCAACAATGCCTGTTATTTTTATTATTATTTCTATTTCTTTTGGAGTTTGATACAGAAGTGAAGTGCATCATATAACTGCATAGAATAACATGAAAACTGGGAAATCTCAGCCTCCCAGTTCTCCTGGCCTTTGAAGGACTGCCTGAGAGCTGGAGTTCAAGGCTTTGTGGTGGGGCTTGCCCATCATTAGGGAGCACACTGACATGAAAGCACAAAAACTGTCAGTCCTTTGTCTTCTCTACCACTTTAGATTACAAGTCATGTATTTGGTTCATGTCATTTTACAGTTCATAACTGCACTCCAGAAATCACAAAAAGCAGAGTTAGCTTTGTGTGGAAAAGTGTTACAGTTATCTTAGCGGTCTTAACATGCTTTGCACATGGGCAAAGAATGACAAAAGAATATTCCTTTCTGGAAATCACAGCCAGCACAGACTGTGACACAGCGCAGAACCGGGGTTAATTGACCCAGCAGGATACATTCATACCTTTATTTACTGTGACATGGGAATAAATGGTAGAGTTTTACAAAGGCAAGTACTGAAATTAGACTAGAGGGAGAGGGAGAAATAAAAGGGCCCTACAAAGTATGAAGGTTTTTTTGATTATTCAAAGTGCTTTAAGAGCTATTTTAGTAGCAGAAAGTTCCCAGCCATAGATGTATCACTCTGGGGAGGCTGAAGAGATGCTCAGAGAACTGTGCAAAACCATTGGCAGCCTTATGGCTCCAGAAGTGCAGGTGCAAAATGCAGTTTAGAAGAAAATCCTCTCTACCTCCCTCTGACAGGTTTCAGCATCAGCCCCAATAAAGAGGGGAGTCCTGCGTGCCTTCAAGCAATCCTGTATGCAACATATGGGGGAGCAGCAGAAGCAGAGCCCCTCTGAGCCTCCACTAGCAGCCTAATCACTATAATAGTTTCAGTTTTTTTCAGGGGATCCATTATGCAGAGATCTGAGTAGTTTGTATGTAGCTCTGTAATTACCTATGCATTCACTTCCCAGTCCAGCCCTACATCCCCTCAACGGCTGCAAGACAGATGGCCTGTTAGAGCTGAGATAGCAAATTAAAAATGTGTCCACCAAAAGCATTGATTCAGCAAATACTAAAATAATTTTGTAAATTTATCTCACTTTCACTATTTGGTTCCAGGAGGCAAAGAAATTTAAATTGTTAAATCTAAACTAAAACTAGTTTTAAACTAATCATTAAATCAAAACTAAAACTAGTTTTAAACCAACCATCACAGGCTTGTTTTCTTTTGTTTTGTTTTTTAAATCACATCTTGTTCTTCTTCTTTATTTCACAGAAATTAAATCCCCTTACAAAATTCTGTACAAAGTGATTCTTCTCTCTCTTTCATTTTTGTTTTTATTTTTTCAGTTCACCAGGTTCACATGTTTGGCTTGACTCAAAACATTTGTTATAGTTTGCTGGGTTTTAAGTTGCCATCATGCCAAGAAATCCGTTGTTTGTGCCATTCTGCTGGGTAGGGGAGCTCTCTCCCAGATGGTTTGCAGACCCCACCGGGGCTGAGGCTGTCTTGCCCACCCAGTACCAAGCAACACATCTGCTCCACCACACCCAGGACCTTCTGCAGATGTGAAGGAAGGTATCTCGGAGATTTTTCTGAGTCTGGCAGAAATAAATTAATCTATGAGACCAGGCAGGTGTCAGACTGAGGGTGAGATAAAGCTCAAGGCTAGAAGTTAAGTGACTGAGGGCAGTGGCTAGAAACAGAGCCTTGGGTAGGAACGCACAGCTGAGGTGTGTTATAATAAGCAGAATTATTACTGAGCTAAAGGTCTCTGTTCTCACGGGGCCGACCCTGGGCTGGAGATGAGAGGTGTGCTGCTGAGTGCTTTGCAGAGACGATTATGCATTTTTATTCACTCTTGCCACACCTGCACAGTAGTATGAAGCTGTAGAGTTCATGAGTCCTGTGGGCCCTTCCCCGTCCCAGCATCCATGCTCCAGATTTTCTGTTGCTGAGCTATTATTTACCTCCCCTGTCCTTGTGTCATCCTGCTTTTCTGTCCCAGTTCAATTCTGTTCTGCCCATTAGGTGACATTTTCACAGCAGTAGCAAAGTAGGTAGAGTGGAAGGATAAATGAGATTTCTTCCAAGTGGTAAATACCTGCCCTTCAGAAAGCAATTTGTCTTCTTTCCACAAAAGAAACAAAAAACAAAAAACAAGGTGTATTTCAAAAAGGAGACACTATGTTTCATTTTGTCTTTGCCTCTAATGTTTCCATTTAAGGTTTTTTAAAAAGTCTTTAAAAAGGCTTCAGAATAACCTCCAAAGCTAACTGGTAAACAAAACCTGCTAGCAGAGAAAATACAGTTGACCAAACATTAAACTGAGATTCAGTTCCTCTGTTTTCAGGAGCAGCTGGCTTCTCATCAGAGAAGTACTGTTTACACATAACTTCACCAACCAGCTGTACCTGTGTAGTCTGGTCTTTCTCTTCATTGCAGCATTCCTTGTTGAACACTTCAGGCCAAACTCATTTCTGGTGTTGATTCTCTTGAAGCTGATGAAAGGATCAATCTGTCCTATCACATATTAAACCAGGGTATATTTTAACTGGCTGTATTTAGGTTATAGATTATTGTACTAAAGAGTAAAGTGTCTTTCAGCCGTAACAGAGACAGGAGCAGGTTCTTCCATTGCAAATACTATTACCTTCAAGCTCTGGATTGAAGGGTTAACATAGCACAGAATAATTTTTAAATGTTCTTATCAGGCCTTAAAAATTAGCTGTCCATAGGAGGGTTTCCCCCTTTCATGATATGCTTAACTAAGAAAATACATCCTGTGTTTATTTTAAAAAGCCATAGCACTTAAAAATCAATAGCTTTTCTCTTTACATAGTTGCAGATAGAGTAACTTTTAGATACGCAGAGTGGGAGTACACAAACCAGGCATCATTAGCTGGCCAAAGAAATGCTGGCAATTTAATCCTCATGCCTGAAGTTCGAGCTTGCTTTGCTGTGGGAAGGGCAGAGCTGGGGGCAGCTGGTCTCCCTGGTTTGCTTTAGTACTCGGGGGAAGTTGTCTTGGTAGTCAGTGGCCTGTGCCATCCCTTCTGCTGCCCTTCCTCCTCCAGCATGGGACAAGAGCAGCACTCGCAGCAGCGGTTCTTCCAAATCACAGCCTCAGAAATATTTCATCTATATGTGTGCATTTCCTCAGAGCTGTGAGGAACATACCAAAAAAAGTGAAATGATCTTTGCATGTACAGTCTGTCTCTCATTTTTCACCACACATTTACAGTACCCTCACCACACTGTCTAACTGTAGCTACCTGACATTTTTCTGGAAGGTAGCAGAAACTCATATTTTAAAAAAGCAGTGACTTGCTTGGTGACCCAGCAGTAAATTAAAATCATCATATACAATGTGTATGAAATAGAAAATCGAATTTTGGCGCAACAAAACTGACAGTTCCATTTAACAGAGAATAAATGAATGCAGACTCCTGTGGATGAATGACTGATTTAAAGAGACTGTGCCGATTTTCCAGGATGAGAAAGCTGATCAAAAGAAAATACATGTATTTCTATGTGACACCAGTTATACACCTATTCCAGTGAAATTAGGCTTAAAAAGTATTATATCACAGACACTGGCACTTTTTCCTCATTTCACTGTGATTTTTAATAGAAAACCCAAAGCCTGAACTCTCAAAAATATCTCAGTGTAGTAAATTCCAGTTATTTCAGTGGAACGGACGCTGAACACAGTGATTGCAGAGTCAGATCTATCTATGCCATCAAGGTGTGCTGTCTGAGACAGGAGAGGTTTAATTTTGCATAGTATATCACCCCTTGCTTAGCAGCTTCCTACCATTAGCATAGGTATGCTGTGAAACAGGAGGGAGAAGTTATTACTGTGTGTTTATGCATGTAGTGTTGTACTTACATTCAAAATATCAAAATTATGAATCAAGCCCTTCTGCCTGTACCCTCTGATTTTGACAGGACAGTGGCTGGCAAAAAAAAAAATGCTACAGAAGAACTTAATAAGCAAAATTCAGTTTTTTCCACCCAAAGCCTCATTTTTCACATGTGAAGAAGTCTGAGAGAGAAGCTTTGGATTACTTGTTTCCCATTTGTGCATTAGTTGCTCAGTACACTTAGGGGAAAGAAAGTCCTACAATTATGTCCTCTCAGAAAAGAGTGGTTCTGCAAGTATTGCTATAGAGTTTCCCTTTTCTATAGTTGCTAACACAAACCGGAGAAGGTCACATTCAAACTGCACTAAATAGTTGTCTTCATTCCAGATCAGAGGATTAAGCTCAGGTTTAAAATTAAATGTAAATTACAAATAAGTATTCAGAAAACGTTAATTAAAAGTATTACGTTCCTGACTCATTTATTGCTCAGCAAGGGTTCCTAAGTATCTTAGCTGGAGAAAGGGGCCATTCACATTCCTCCTTTTTTTTGACCAAGTCATTGTACATGTCTTAGGTTATCCATTTGCAAGTTAATGTAGTGCCAAAGCAAGGGTTTTCATTTTAAAGAAGTAATATTTCACAGCAAGATATGTTCCTGCAAGATGTAAAACAATCTTTTTCTAAAGCACTGGGAGTTAATCAGCCTTTCTCTCCATTGCTGCAGAGAGAATTTGAATGGCATAAGATGCTGATTGCTTAGATCCCAGAGTCTATAGAAAACCCAACACGATTACATTTTCCTCCCTTTGTTATCAGAGTTTATTGTATCTTGGTGTTCAGGTTTTAAATAGTGTTCAAGTAAGAAAAATAAATTAGGAAAAAGGTATTTTCTGAGTCTCCTGAATAACGATGGCGTTACATCAAAGCCCCCCACAAATGCATAAGATGGAGCTGCAAATGAGTAGCAGAGGGGTCGTTCCCTGTCCCTGCGTGTGCCCTGGGTGCGTTTCCCTCTCACACCGAGCCCAATTCGGGGAGCAGTGCCCTGCCCTCGCTTGTGAGCCAGGCTCCTGCAAGCACCCACACCACGAGTGTCGCACCACAGAGCCCGTGTGCCGGCGGCAGAGCCGCTCCCGGCCCACTCGCAGCATTTCTCTCTAACATTTGATCTTTATGGTTTCCATACTGGAGCGATTTGCTTTGCTGAATTCTGGAAATGTCTCCAGTTAAAATGCTAGTGTATTAACCTGCTGTACTGAGTCTCTTTTGTTTCTCTTTACCAGAGTGCTGCTTGCCAATTTTTATGACTACAGCAGATTTTACTATTCAAACAGAACCAGATGGAACACCAGTTCAAAGAACATGTCAGAATTAAATATTTCTTTTTTAATTAGTTGCTTCTGATTTATGCAAAAAAAAATTAACATAAGAGTGGGAGAATGTGCCATGAATCCAGATGCAACACAGCCCACACAAGCATTATCTTTTCTCTGTCAGAGACACAGAAGCTTTTTCTTTTATTCTTTTCTTGTCTTTTTATTTCCTTTATGTTTTTGGATTTCATTTTTCTTACACTTTCTGCATCTCTTCCTTCTTGAACCAGCCTCATGAAGATGACTGAGGTTCTCTTATGTGTATCAGTCATACTTTTTCATCATTATCTAAAATTTTCTCTCATAGAAACTGGCTGATCTGCTTCTGAGAAGAGTCACTGTTCTCAATACTGTGACCCCAGCATCAATAGCTCAATGTGATAGCATCTTTTGACTCTATTTTTTGTTTTCAGTTGGGGCAATCTTTACACTTATATTTTTTTCTTCTCCAGAAAGGGATTTGAGCAGAAGGTGAAGATTGTGAGGAATATATATTTCAACTTCTAAAGAAAGGTTCATTTCCCTTTTGCTGCCAAGAATTCCTATTTCTTTGGCTTGAATGTTTGCTCATCTCTTCTTTCATGCTCCCACATTTTTGCCAAGTCACATAAGCATCAGTTCAGTAAAACATGCTGGCTGGGGACAGTTGTAAGGCACAGACTACAAGTTGAGCATGTGATTAGCTGCTTTCCCTTTTGGGGTTTTCAGGATGTTGATGTCAAGGTCAATGAGAAAGACTTCAGTGACTCAGAAGAGATCTTAATAAGAGCAATATTTTCTCCCCACTTTCTTTATGGAGCTGCCACAAGTATCACTGAGAGTATTGCACAAAGAATTGAGGTGGTTTACAGGCTTAACTATTTTCACTTAAATCCAGGATGAATATTTACAACCTATCATTAATCAAGGAGTTGTGCTCTTGTAATGACTACTCATTTCAAGAATGAAGACTTTTGGAAGTAATTTTCCAACCAAATTAATTAGACTATTTTCAGAATTTCTACTGGAGCCTGTCCCATTTTTACTTAGCATTATAATCTAAGAAATAAAGAAATTAAGTCATAGTTGTATATACCTCATGAGAAAGCATGATTGACCAAATCAACAGGAGTGTTAAGAAAATAGATCAACTCTTGCTTAATTAAATATTTGACAGAACAGGGAAGCATCACAACAGTTAATCTGACTCAGAGCACTCTATGCTATCTAGGGAAATGACACAGTTCTCTAAAAATATTTACCTTAGTATGTTGTGTCAAGTGATGGATTGTACAGCTTTTCAAGCCACAAGAGATGCCCACAACAAAAAGCTTCCTGTTGTTAATCAAACACCAGCACTCAGTACTTTATTTTCTCAGGCTGTTGAACAGACCTACAGTAGGAGTGTTAAAAGCTGGCAAAACTGCTCCCTTGCTACAGCTCCCTCAATGACTGTATTTTATTTAACAAGGTAGATTTTCATTCTGAAGATAAGGTCTTCCATACTACAGCCTAGTTATGTATGACGACAGGAAGCAGCAATATTAATTTCAAGCTGTGTATGTGGCGTGTCGTTCTTTATCCAGTCATTTGCTCAGATTTGCTACGTGATATATTGTGCAGAGCTAAATGTTATTTTTTTCCTTCTCCTTAACTGGTTTCAAATAAAATGCATATGCCACCCCTTGCATATCTTTGTCTTAAAAATGTGTCACCCACCCGCATTTTTTGGAGACAGTAAGACAGGAATAAGAATATTTCTCCTGGATGCTAAAAGATATTGCAGAATAAAGAGAGAGGAAGTAATTCATATGTAGAAGCAGCTAGTGCCTTGCAATATGCTTTTGTAGAAAATAAATTGATTTTAGAAATATGAACAACTGAGGCTTTTTTACATGAACATTTCTCTCCTGAAAAAAAAATACACACTCGAGATGCTCCTCATTTCTTGTAAGTTAGGGGCCCATTCCTGTAGGCAAGTCTGCTCCCAGACTTGCACTTTCAAATAAAGATGGTCACATTGCAGCACAGGCAATTATCAAAGGCTGTGTTTTTGGATAAGGCCCTTAGGCATTTTTTTTTTCCAAGAGAGAGATGCTTTTTAATCTGAATGGATGTGAAAATTATAAAAAATAAAAATAACTTGAAACATACTGCTGTTAGTCAAAGCTGAAACTCTGGTCATGGAAATGAAATGTGAAGATTTCAGGTTAGGAGAAAGCTGCCTATCTCAGATCACAGCCATAAGGCTTGCAATAACTTACAAAATCGCTTGCATTTTCTGAAATAAATACCAGATGTTTGTTTATCATATGCGCAGAAAGTTAAATATCAAATAATTGCAGGGAAATGCATTTGATGTTCATCTTCAAAAGTACCGTATTTCAACACCGCATCTCTTCACAGTCACTCTAACATGAAACACAAGTTCTTGAAGCAAAAAGGACAAGAAGGCCAAAGCAAAAAGCTAGTTATTAAAGAATTATATTACAGTCATAGCTGGAGTAGCCTGCATCCAAGAAAAATGGGTTACCTCTGGTCATGTTAACACTGGAGACTTCTTTGGAGGAGACCTACTATGCTGACTGGAACTTACACAGAGAGGTGGACTCTGTAGGCATACGCCTTCAAAATGCAAAAGAATTCCTATCTGTTTGGTGACACAGCTCCTCCAGAGCTATTGCACTCTGCACTGATTCCTCTGGAAAAAAGTAGAGAAGAGCTGTGTTTTATCACAGCTACACTTTGGCACTTTCAGGTTCCAGTTGTTACTAGCAGCTGATATGGTCTCAAATAAAATAAAAAGAACTTAAAAAAAAAATAAAAGAACTTCAACTCTGAACAATCCCTGTGACATTTAGAACCTGTGTTTTATGGACAATTTTTTGCTTTTTATAGAAAGCAAAGTTTCAAAAAACATTGGAACAAAAACAAAATGCGTCACAAAGTGATTATTGAGGGGGAGCTTAACAGCCCATTAAAACGTGTCATGCAGTTTCCAAGGTAGTCTTCTACATAATTCATTTCTGTCACCTTACTTAGAGAAGATTGCTACCTTTAGAGCTTAATTTGCAAACATACTTAGGCACCACAGAGGGTGCTCAGTGTTGCAATTCTGTTTGCATGCACCTGGAGAGGAGCAGTTCCCCTCCGGAGGCCGCTGCACGGAAGTGTCAAAGGGAGGTAAATGCCTTAAGCCCTTCCCCTGTCCTGGACCTTTTCACTGACACAGAGTTAGCGCTAAGAATTCCAAGAGGCCCTTCTGCTTCTCTGCTGCTTAATCTCACCTTTCTTGTTTGCACTGCTTCTTTCTCACAAAACACCGATGGAGAAATGTTATTCTTCTTTCCTCTATCAGCTTGTGAGCAAACAGCTCCTGGCACGCAGCAGGTCTGGGGTCACAGCTTGCTTTTGCAAGGGGTTTAAAGCTGCGCTGAACACTCGAGCTGTCGGACTCCAGACACTCCAGGAGAGGACTACTGTTGACATAGTTCCAGTTTTCAAGGAGCACATAAAGATTTGCTGACCTGGAGAGGGAGCACATCTCTACGAAGAGATGTTCTCCCTAACAAAAAGAGAGCCCTTCCTCCTCCAGTAATGTCTTACTCATCTACTGGAGCCAGGAGTGCTAATGAGGTTGCCTTTCCTTCCTTACTTGTAGGCAATTAATTAGAAGTGCTCTCAGAGTCTCCCTCTCTCCCAGTGTGAGAATTCTGCCAGGTTTTAGGCATGAAGGTACATGTCTATATCCACTGTGTTTAGGACTTAATCCTGGGCAGTGAGATAGGTGCTGTAGGATATTCAGTGCCCTGGAGTTAAGAATATGTATTGAATCCCAGAATTTGGGACCAAGCAAAGTTTTCTGACAGCCTGAGACATGAATGGTCAGTGGCTGGTACTAATTGTTAGGTCAGGCATCAAATAATCAAACCTTTAACCAATGTTAAATTTTAACTGGGCTTCATATACCTAGAACTCTTGTAGTAGGCCATTGCTTGACTTTATTCACAATGAAGTACTTACTGTATATTAAAAAGGCTCTACTGGAATAATTTCAAATCAGTTGGAATGGTACAGGCTTGGGACCCTAATCATTTCAAAACTGAAGAGCTGTTTCAAATTGTAAGAGAAGCAGATCATTTAAATAACTTAGCTCTGCGCTCCCTCAGACTTCCAGATTTTCAAGTGCACTTCAGCCTGGAAGTGAATGTGGTATTGGACATAACTCAGTGCAGCACACTTTACAATCAGCAGAGTACAGCTTGGAGAGCATTTGAAGTTAACCTGAGATTGCTCAGAGCAATGATGCCCAGATTCCCCCATTAACTTTCAGATTGCAACAATCTAACATCTGAGACTCTCCAGTTACTTTAAATCACTTGATTGTTTTTGTGAGGTGGTGCTGGGATTTTTTTTTTTAGACTGATTTTTTTTTTTTTTTAATCACACAAAACCAAATTGTTGCAGTATTTCACCCATAAAGACAAGGGCTAAAATGTTACATATAGAATTTATGAGCCTTAAAAACTGGGGCAGGGGCTTTGCCCTGAAAGCTGGTTCTATCTGTCACACACAAGGCTTTTATTCTTGTGTTGGAGGACTCCAAAATGCCTTGCATATGACATGGGCACTGAGAGAGCAGACACTCAGTCCTCACAGCGCTTCCTTCAGCCTTTGGAGACAGAATGCAGGGCATGTTGATTTAACTGCTCCAGTGCCTTTGGATATATGACATACATCCAGGAAAAAGGATGCCTGTGGGACACGACACATACATTCTGCATCCTACGTACTTTGGAAATAATGAGAAAGCCTGGGACATTTATGGGGCCATTTAATTGAGAAGGGTTAATTCAACCTATTATTATTTTATTAAACTCTGGACAGATGAAGGTTAGGGGAATAAATTACACTGATTAATATTTTGTGAATAGTGTCATTTGATATTGAAATTAAATTACCTGCTTTAGGAAACAAAGAGAAGGTTCTAGCTGCAGAGAAAGAGCGTGAAGAATTTGATTTTCATTGGTTTATTGTTATGGCTTAAAAAAGGCTGTAAGGAAATGGCAGGGGTTTCAAAGCTGTGGTCACCAACCTGACAGTGAGAAAGTTTTGTGTCCAGTTTCAGCCATTTGGCAGCTGGGATAAGGGTTTCTTGTGCCAGGAGAGCTGAGTAGCCAACTACCTGAGTAGCTGTATTCCTGCACCCCACATCATTCCCCCAAATATGTTGGTACTTCTTCGATGCCACATGATGAACTAATGAGGAAAAGACCTGGATGAAAAATAAATAACGGGGGAGAGCAAAGTTAGCCTAAATCACTTGTCCATTTGTAATGAACAAGGTACTCCCGTGAGAGAAGGAGAGAGAAGAGTGAAGGAGAGAGATGACCTATAAGGCACATTCATGTGCATTTCTCCACTAAGTTCAAAATGGCATTGTTTCTAATGATAGAATTTCACAGTATTTGACAGTTGGAACAGAAATACTGCACTTGTGGTAATGCTTTTTTCTGTTTTCTTCAAATATATCGTACAGTACAAGCAACTAATTTGCCTTTTTCCTGACAAAATCACACAGTGATTTGTAATTATCTTGTGACCAACTAATATACATTGGAATTCTTTTCTTCTCTTCTGTTTTCAAGTGATGATCTTCTGGGTTTTAGCAGAATTCTTGTCATTCCCTAAGTGCACAGCTTTGACATTTTCCTAGTAAATTCCATCCGATTTCTGCTGCTGCAGTCCTCAGGGTCACTCAGTTCTCACTGCATGAGTCTCCTCTGTATTGGCAATGCCTTGCAGCTTTGTGTCCTTAGAGAATTTCATTAGCATCTATGCAAGGTACTTAATGAAAGTATTGAGTGGGGTTGTTCACCAGACTGGTCCTTGAGGAACTTCTCTAGTAATTTCTCTGCAGGCTGGTGGTTCCCTCTCGCACTGATGGAATCTCTGGTTCCTCACTCACAGAGCAAAGAGAATTCTCTGGCATGTGGATAACATTCCTGGCTAATTAGGCAAATTTTCCCATCTTCTGTGATGACACTGTTTACAAAAGAGGAGACTATGTCTGTGTTATTATCAACAGTATTTTGCAGTTTGTTTTGTATAAAATCCTTATTATTTTTGTAAAACATGATGCAGTAGAGGGGATGCCACTGCTGCAGTGTTGTTATGCTCTGAACTGGTTGTCCTCACATTCCAAATTATTCTCTACCACAGGTAGACCTGGGCCTTCTCCGCTTTGTTTCTGGAATTGGGACCCAAGGAGCCATCTCAAAAGAAACAAAGAAAGAATATTATCTGAAAACGTATCGTGTAGATGTAAGTTCCAATGGAGAGGACTGGATTACACTGAAGGAGGGAAACAAACCTGTTGTAAGTATTTTTTTCTTTGTTTATCTCTCTTGTGAGAAATGGTCTGTTGAACTGATTAGTTGCAACCATCTGTTTTAAAAAAGGGAATAAGGTTTACTCAGGTTGATCAGCATTAACAATTTCCCAGATCGAAAAGCCATCTTATGTCTCAGTAGTAATGGGCCGCAGACAGTGTTTGTGCAAAGCCTAGAGCAACTGAAAATAGTGCAAGGTGTTGCCCTGTTTCTTGAAGTCACCATAATTTCAGTCATTTTGTGTCTTTTTCCTGGAGTGTTCTGCTGTTTCCGTTTCTCAGAGATTTTCTACATGACCTTGAGAAAAACATTATGCAGAACTTTTCAAAAAATGTGTGGGTCCGTTATCTGCAGTGAAGTTCTGGATATGCAATGTGTCAGTGCCTGGGCTTCCAGTGCGTGGCCATGCAGGAGTGCTGGCAAGTGATTAGTGGTTTGTTAGACTTCCAAGTATCTTAGTGATGGGGGTCATGCAGGCAGATGATTAGGCACATCTTTCCATCCTTATAGATTTTTATCACCTTTCCATTTATCAGCAGATCTGCTCTCTGTGACCTCCCGATGAAACAGCTTTAGACACTCATAAGAAAAATTGTCATTATCTGCTACCATGAGCATAAAGCTCATTACTGAGAAATCAGTTCTGCTCCAGCTCTCACATGAATAGCCCCAGTGAGTCTGTGCCTCCATTCCCACCTCACTCAGGATGTGCCTGGGAACAGCATCCCCAGAGGCTGCCAGGGCTGATGCAACTGGAAAGGTTTTGTGGTACCTCCGTCCAAAACAGCTTTTTTGTGACCCTTCTTTAAAGGCACAGAAGAGCTGTGCAGTATCAAACTCTATCAGTGTAACCCTATCTAGCTCTAAATATTTGGTTACTGGCTTGTCCCTGACTCATCTGTAAGTGCTATGCCAAGTCCACTACATTTATCTAATCAAAATGGTAGCAGTGTTTAACACATACATCTTGCTTTTTTGAAGCACTTTGGAAAACAATAAAAAATGAATACTGGATCTTCTCTTTGACAGGTATTATCCTGGTTTTACTGGAAGTTCTAAAGGTCAAATGACACAATGTGGGCACTGTACAGTGATGTATATAAAGATACAGTAACTGACTTGCCCGAAGTCACAAGAGGGGCCAGCGCAGTGGCTGGTGTGAGACATGGGGTTTCCTGGCTCTGGATTCTGTAATCTGAACAAATGCTTCTTTCAAAATCAGACCATGCCTGATTTTCATTACCAGCTTCAATTTGTAAACTCTCCAAGAGTGTATTTTACATGAGTTTCTCTTGCACATGCTGTCCTTAATTAGTTAGAACATTTCCTAAACCTGTGTCACTCATACAAAGGGTTCATTAAATAAATCATCACTAAAATGGCAGTATTTTGCTGTTGATCAAGGTAAGAAAAAAGAATGCATTGGTTTCCCTCTCATATATTTTAATTCAAATTAAAAGTTTGCAGCTGCAGCTCTCCAGGCAGCTTTATGCTAGTGTTGCACTAACTACATATAAGAATCTGTGTTGTACTTTTGAGAAAAGACTAATTCTCTGTCAGATGCAAACCTTGAGAAAACTACAGCAACTCCTCACAGAAAAAAAAGTTGCTGGAAAGAACCACAGCCCCATGTAAAATCTCTTACTAGATATGAAACCCTAATCTTAAATTACTTGAGATGTAACTGAGCCTTATGAGTTGACAGCTGTGTGCTGTTGGCCTGCGCTCTGAATTAGTGCAGTTACTGTAAGGAACAAACAGGAAAGCAGGACAGTGTCTATAAGGAATGGGAGAATCTCCCATAAAAGGAGAGGGGTTTGTATCCATGGAAAACAACAGGAAATTGGTCCCCTCTACGTGAGGAAGAAGCAGGAAGCTGAATCACCTTTTTTGGACTGGAACATTGCAAGGTTTGGGCTGTGCTAGGAAGGAGTGTGTCTGCAGTATCCTCAACATGAAAGAGTAGCACAATCATGTGCTTCTGGTGGAAGTCTCATTGTTCATCTAATTTGACTGCCAGCCTCGGGGGATGCAGGGAAAATCTTAGAACCTGCTATACAAATTTTAAATAGACTTCCAACTCAATATGCAAGGAGAAAGAAATTCTGAGAACTTGTTGAAAAGGATTTGAAAACAGGAGGTTAACAAAGCAAGGTTTGCGCTTTACAAAATCTTAGCCCAAGGACAGCCAAATAATATATGGTTTTATCCATGTAGGATTTTTATGTGGTCTAATTGAAATCCAAACCTTTAATTTGAGCCTGAGATTCTGTAGCTTTCTGCATCATTATATGAGTGTACAATAAATAAAACTGGTGTAATGGGGCATTGAGGGATTCTTCCCAGATGCAGACCAAAGACCAGTGCTTGTCATTCCTGCATATAGATCTGGGCATTTGTAACATCTTCTTTAGTATCACTGAACACCTTACTTCTTTGTTCATCCTCCCCAAGGAAAGCAAACCTGTGAGCAAAAATGGTGTTAGGAGATTAATGAAATAGTTTCCCATGCAAGTCTTTTGTCTCAGCCCCCACAACCAATCCTGGTTAAACCTTGTATAGTAACTCTCTGTAAAACACAGAACTGTAAACACCATTCAAGAGAAAGCCTAACAAATATATACTTTTTCTTTCCACACAAAGGTGTTTCAAGGGAATAGCAATCCCACTGATGTTGTTTACAGACCTTTTGCTAAACCAGTTTTAACACGGTTTGTGCGAATTAGACCTGTGTCTTGGGAAAATGGAGTTTCACTGAGATTTGAAGTTTATGGCTGCAAGATAACAGGTAGGTCTTGGGAAGCATTATAAAATCAGGGGAATTTATTGTGCCTATGCTGTGGGATTTATTTTCATGAGTAAGATTCATGATAATGATTTCCACTGTGGTCTGAATGTAGAAATGTTAAAAAAAAAAGAAAATAAAACACCACAACCCAAACATCCAGTGTTCTCTGAATATTTTTCTGACATTATATTTTAGTTTTAGTTACTTTTTTTGCAATTACTTTACAGCTTCATGCAAAATTCCTGAGATACATGGCTATTTTGCAAATTGCAATCTTATTTTTCCCTCCTAACCCTCCAGTCCTGCTCTCTCATGTCTGCTATTCACAGGTAGTTCTCAGCAGGTTTCTCAAGGAATAAACATACATAACTACGTTTAAAAGCATTGCAAGGTACAAACGCTTAGATCTGAAGCCTGTGCAAGTAATGGTGGTTATAGTCAAGTTCTCAGTTGTGATTAGTATATTCTTTTATATCACACAGTTACCTGTCAAAATTTTTTTAGAATTTTTTTTTTACAGTTTTAGATTTTCCATAATTTCTACACAGTGGAACTGCCTTTATGTGTAAAGTAAAAATACAATTTAAAGTTGAAAGAAAATGTTAATTATTTATTAGACTTTACAAAGCTAAATTTCTAGCACATTTTTAGGACTTAATACAGTTCAATTGCACTAATATTAATAGTTCTAGGGATATTTTTTTTTTCTCTTAAGAGGTTTCTTTAGTCTTGATAATGTTTCTTAGAAGTGGTCTCCATACAGCAGGAAAATAAGGTTACTGATTACTTTGTTAGAGAATTCCAAGTCATTCTATGAAATCTTTTCAGGTTAGATGTAGGTAATCAGAACTACTGTTACATTCTATATTAGAATTCTTCATTCCTTGTTAGCAGGTACTTCTAATTTATTTTTATCTAGGATCATAAAAGAAGCAACTATTTAGCCTTTGTGTCACCTGAAAATGTCTGAGACACCAAAGAAATGCATTAGGAAAATCTCAAGTGCCACAATAAATTATATTTTAATTTATGAAGATTTCCATTTCCAATGTTACCAAAACTAAGCAATCTGCAACAAGGCTTTGGCTGTTTTTGGAAATGTTCTCTGAGGAAATATTCACAAATTCAGATGGCTCTGCACTCTTTGCCTTAGCAAGAAGAATAGAAAACAAGAATAGAATAAGATTTTCTGATCCTTTCAGTTCCCACCAAGCCAAAAATACTTGTGGTATTTTGGTACTTCCTGCTAAAACTAGGATGTGCAAGTTTTAACAAATGAAAATTATATACAAATCCAATAGATTATTTTGGATATAAGAAATAAATAAGTAATTACTTATGACAGTTAAATTGACTAACATGTCCTGTTTCTGTTTTGGCACTTGTTCAGAATATATTTAATTTATTTGGAATTTTTTTTCTCTTTAGATTATCCTTGCTCTGGGATGCTGGGTATGGTGTCTGGCCTTATTCCTGACTCTCAGATTACTGCATCTACTCAAGTGGATCGAAACTGGATCCCAGAAAATGCTCGCCTCATAACGAGCCGTTCAGGTTGGGCACTGCCACCCACTACTCATCCATATACAAATGAATGGCTTCAAATAGACCTTGGTGAGGAAAAAATAGTGAGGGGCATAATTGTCCAAGGAGGCAAGCACCGAGAAAACAAAGTGTTCATGAAAAAATTCAAAATTGGCTACAGCAACAACGGATCGGATTGGAAAATGATCATGGATTCCAGCAAGAAAAAGATCAAGGTAAGGGCGA
Organism: Pardalotus punctatus; assembly: GCA_013400915.1. Classification (NCBI taxonomy): domain Eukaryota; kingdom Metazoa; phylum Chordata; class Aves; order Passeriformes; family Pardalotidae; genus Pardalotus; species Pardalotus punctatus. The sequence continues at coordinate 177,589 of VZTX01024057.1, read as the reverse complement.
AAACTCTGCACTAAAGCAAAGTTGAGTTTTAAAAAAAAAAGTTTGCATTACATTTCTACTCATCTCTATCTGACCTTAGAAAAGACACACAGCTGGGGTGAAGCCAAGCAGGAGGATTCCGAGGGCAGCAGCCCTGAAGGAATGCCATGGGAGCTGTCCCATGGCTGGGGGCAAGACCTGTCCTCAGGACATTTGCCTCTCTGGCAGCAGTTCTGCTTATTCATCAGCTAGTTCAGGCTTGACTCCTTGCAACATTGGTGCTTCTGTGGCCCCCAATTTACTGCAAAGTCCCATGCAATGGGATTTAGAAGTCTGCTCTAAAAAATGAAATTCTAAAACTGACAGTGAACAAATTTATTTGAGACAAATTTATTTGAATTTCTTTTGCTTCTTCTTTTCTGTCAGAGCTATAGAATGAGAATGGTCTTATTCAGCTCAGTGGGCTACCTGTTGTGTTTCTGAACTGCCTGTAGATTGCTTTGAGAGTTTCACAGGCTCTGTGTAATGATCTGATCCAAGTCACTCCAAAAGAAAGTGATGAAGTTTTTGTTATGTTCTACCATCCCAAGTGAGAAATACTATTATACTGTCACAAGGGAAGCATCTTGGAGGTTGCTTGGGAAGACATTTACAGAGGAGAGCCAAATGAATTGCTGGGTTAGATTCCAAGGAAAAGAAAATTATTGCGGCCCAGAAGAGTTTCTGGGAATGTTTTGGCTTGTATTTGGATGTATGTATTTCAGAACCTAAATTGCGCTGAGGGCTTAGCTTATTTACACCAAATCCCATTCAAGTTTTCCATCCCGTTTCGCTATGACTGCTCACAAAGTGCATTTTTGCCTCAAAAAGCACGACTCTTTTTTTGTCCTCCTACCCAGTTCCTCGAGGAAATGAGTAGGCACAACACAGCCCTGCTCACAAACTGGTGCTGTACTACTGGAATGACCAGGGAATCGTATACCAAAATGTGCCCTCAAAAGGCAAATCATTGTGGTGCTTGGCAGATGGGAATCCTGAGAGTTGCTCCATATCTCATCTGTGTTAGTTTGAAAATTAGATGTAAAAGCTGTTTTGCTGTATAGACTCATCCATTGGAGGAACCTGTGTTTCCTTAAATGAAAAGCTGAGTGGGCCCATGGATGTAGCTTTTCCAGGCACATTTGGTAAATATTGGACTTCATTCTCTCCTGTTTTAATCTCACTGAATATGTCTGCATTTTCTCACTTTTCATCATTTGTTTTGGGGATTAAAACTAAACGGATTCAGCCTTTGCAGTCATCTCCTTTCTCTTGTTACCATGAGTTTTGACTTCATCATAAAGTGTGAAGGGAGTGTAAATCAACAATGGGATCTAACCATTTTCTTTCTAAAATAGATGTTGTTTTGACATGTACTTCTACACTGTGGCTCAACGAGGGAAAAAAATAATGCCATATGCTTTCGAAGCAGCGTGCCGTCTGCTGCATGGCTTTCTGTTTTCTAATACAGGCACTTGCCATCATTGTCAGAAGTTAGCAGTTTGACAAGAAAACTAGTGTGCTAACTAATGCACTGATCCCATCCTCAGCTTTCATCACTACCAGAAATTAACTTTTAAGATTAATGGAATGGAGAGGGCTGGAATTCAAATCTCTTGTGGCATAATTATAATTCTGCCTAAAAATTCAATATATTTAATAAACTTCCTTCCAAAGCACAAGTCTTCTTTAAAGAGAATAGGATAAATCCCATGATTTTGGAGTCTGAGGAATTTAAAATGTTAATACTGGAATGTAGTGTTTTTAACTGTAAGTAGAGCTGAATGGGACAGGATGCTATAATGAGTCACAGCAGGAACGTGGATTAGAAACAGCCCTGTTATATGAAATGAAACACATCATTTCACTTGGTTAAAGTTGTGACTTTCAATAAACAAACAACTGCATTTTAGGAAAAGAAAGAGCAGTGACAGGCTAAACATAACAACAGAATGTGTCCAAAGGGTGAAACATCACCTTGTTTCCTAACATGATCTTGTCATTTGTGCCCACATCTCCTTTCACAAAGACTATCATAACTCCTTCCTCTTTGGCTGACCCAATTTCAGCTGGTTTTGAGTGTGCAAAATGTTTCCCTCTGTAGTCTAGCTCAAGCACTCAAAGGAGTGAAAATCACAAATCATCAAACAACCATGCAGAACTCCATTTCAAGATCCAGTTTGTATTTCTTGTCCAAAGGCTTGCTTACTCGAGCTTACTCTATAAAGTCATCTTTCTATTTCATATTTCTTTCCTCCTTCCACTTTTTATGGGGGTGGGATGAGTTGTTTTGGTTTGGGTTTTTGTTTTTTTTGTGCTGTTTTTACAGTTCCTCTCATCATTTCTGGTTCAAGAAACTTCAGAACATCCTGTCATTTGGAACATCCTTTTAAAATTTTTCTTCAATGTTTATTTTGATTTTAAAATACATTAGGCAGAATTTTTTCTTCTCACCAGCTTAGCTTCTCTTTTGTTTAACTATTATTTATTACAACTTATCTTTGTAGTGAAGTAAAGCAATTTGTGACATAGCCTTTATAAAGGACACTCACAAAGTGAGTTTTGCTGTACACTCCTCTCTCCCACAAAGAGTATCAGTATGTGTTTTAAATGAACAGTCAAAATTGAATCACAGGCAGCTCTGCTCTACAAAGGACAATGATTCAATATAATTCCAGATGCCTATTGAATCCTAATGTCTATGTGTCAGTACTCCAGTAGTGATGTCTTTTATAAATCAGTTTTCATTATTATATGTTGCTATTAAGACTACTATTAAAAAAGGGAGCAAGGATTCCTCAGATACATGTGTCTGTCTACTTCTTACACATAAAATGGCATTCATTCTTTCTCATATAGTAGGTAGCTTTTCTGATCATTTGCACTATATTGTTATTCAAATATAATAATATGTAATTCCATGTCAATTAGATCTGACAGGCCCCCTACACATGAATTCGTGACAACTGTCTTCCAAGCACTGGCAATACACTGGGTCAGCCAGTGCTCCTTGAAGCCACCTTGGAGATGCAATTTCCCTAGGAAGTAGGAAAAGGAGTATTGATGTTGAAATTATTTTTTTTGTTTGGTTGTTCACAGTCTCCCGTCACCCCTGGCTGTTGTGACTGGCACTCTGTAACCAGTGGCCAGAAGGACTGTGCCCCATCGGATCATAGTGCAGGGATGTAGAGTAAAAACAAGGAAGGCTTTTAGAACTCACTGAAAATACAACAATCAATCAGGTTTACCTGTGCTGGTTTTCTGCCTTAAGAATTCAGCCTGCTTTTGCCACGGCCTCTGTTTCCTCTGCCCCATATCAACAGGAGTTCATTGCAGGTTAGGTTTTGTTCTCATCCAAAATGATGGTGCTTTCTTCCTGAAGAATGCTTCAGGTTTCACAGCTGTGACTTAGAAGTATCTTATGGTAGCACTTCTAATCCCAAATTTGAACTGCAGTTCAAAGATAGTTTTTAGAGTTTTGCCGTTTCACTAATTCATGGGAAAGGTGAAAATACTTTTACTTCATTGTTATATACATTTTCATATTTTGTGCTTTAGAGACTTCTGTACATGATATTCTGAAGACTTTTTTTTGCTATAAAATAAGGTAAAAATAACTGCTTTTGCCTATCTTGGGCTATAAAGCTTTCATGCCAAGCACTGTTTCTTTGTTCAGTTGATTCATTCTAAGGACTGATAATCTACATGGAGGCTCTTGAGGTGTTGCTATAAGAACAAATTATAATGTGTTCTACATGCAAAAGATCATTGAAAAGAGAAACTGAAGGTATCAAACAAATGCCATTGAGAGTTGTATTATGTCTGAAGAACCCAAAGTGCAACCCAGAGAAGAGATTTTTTGTCTGAAATGTACATTTGCTGACCTGCCTTGCCTGTTGGATTATACTGCAGTTTTGTCAGGAAGCAGCTTTCTTCTCTTTCTTCTAATTCCTCTTCAATAGCAGGCTCACTGGAAGAACTCTTACAGTTACTGCTACTGAAGTTTAATTTATGCCTTTTGAAATAGCTACAACTTGTGAAACTCTGTCACTGGGGGAAATCAGATTGAAATTTTCTCTTGAATAGTTGGATTATTATTGTAACCACTTAAAAGGTGACAGGATCTTCACCTCAGCCATTTTTTTTCCCTGAGAAGTGTTGGAAATGTCACCCAGTTAAACCTCAGATCAGAGCGTCATTTAAAAACATGTCTCATTAAACACTCAGCTCTTGTTATGACCCTGATGGATTGGTTACTACTGAGTTTATGAAAAATGAAATGCATTACTTTTCCGAGAAGCTTTAACAATGTATTTTCTATTCTCATTTAGGACAGGAATGCCTGACACTTATTAAGCTGTTAGAATCTGGCCTACTGCTCACCTAATTCAAAGGCTGGAGAATGAAGGAGAAAAGATGAGTGTGGAAAATAGCTTTTTCTTTTTTTCTTTTTTTTTAACAAGTCACATTTGTCATGCTTTGCAGACTTTTGAAGGCAACACCAACTATGACACGCCTGAACTGCGGACTTTTGAACCTGTATCGACACGATTCATCCGCGTCTACCCTGAGAGAGCCACCCACGGGGGACTGGGGCTGCGGATGGAGCTGCTGGGCTGTGAACTTGAAGGTAATTGCTCTGCTAGAAGTGAATGCACTTTATTATTTTCATAAATACATTCTCTGCTTGGTCTGCTGCTGAAGACTGCTGTGTCTGCACAGGCAGCATGTCGGACTCTCGCTTCTATGACTGCTATTAGTGCTGTTTCTTGGCCTATTCAGTTCATCTCTGCAACATTTGAATATGCCCAAGGCACAATTATTATTCTTTTTCCCGTTCCTTTGTTGAATCACAGTGATATTCTCCACATGGTTTTCCATCCCCTTAAGCAGCCTTATGATTATACTTTTGAGAATCATAGAGCTATTATAAAGAATAAAGACAGGAACTTAAATTTTATGTTACCATGATACAACCCTGGAGGAGATATTTTCTGAGAATGCAGAGGGAGCTTTGCACTAAATATAGTAATTATATCCCTCTATCCTTCAAAGGACCTGAAAGTCACACCAAAAACTATGGTGGACAAAGATCATTTGGCTGGACAGTGTCTGTGCTGTTACTTTTGGGGGGTAAAGAGGGCCTCTTTTTTCTTTACTAAGCTTTAATTTTGCAAGAGTATGTAGGAGATGAAAGACCAGGAAAAGCAAAGTTTAGACATTTGTCCTTGGACTGTGACATGAAGTCAGCTTTGATTTTTGTTATATAAACATAATTATTTAACTTCATAGATAACTACAGATAACACTATGTGAATTTGACATATGTATCTGGTGGATAACATTACAGTGGTGAGGCTTATAAACCACACAGCTTAAAAATACACAGAACAACAAAGCATGTTATTTGGGGTTTCTTATGACACCTCTTATAGAAGCAGCTGAACAGGCTCCCAAGATGAATGGAAACAACTGCTCTACCTCCATTTCTTTCTCACCATTTCCCCCCCAAGAGGGAAATGTGGGAGGTATTTGCTGTGAGAACTGATGAGTTCTGCATTGTTTTTTTAGTGAAGGCCAGATTGAATAAGTATGATTTTACTTCGCCCGGAAAGTGGGGAGGTTGGAAATACTTCTTAGTTCCTGCAGGAAGTCCTCATTTCCTGTGGGAATACTTAGTTCCTGCAGACTATTGTGCTACTTGCTCAGAAATAAGGAAGCCCAGCACCAGCCTTATGTAAACTCACAACCTGAGGGCAGAGTCCTTCAGCCACAGGGCTCCTGTAGCCACCCAGACATCCAGGAGTGAGTCCATGGACCACCTTACAAGAACATATTGCTCAGTGAGATGGGAGAGATTTTGCTTTTAAGCAAAATGGAGCAGCAAGCACAATTTCTTTTCCCCTGGGAAACATCTTTTCACGTTTGTCTTTCTGCTATGGTGTACTTTTGATGTATGCTCACCTGTGGGTCACCTGTGGACAGGTGAGGTCAATTCCCATTTGCCTGTGGGAGAAGCACAATAATGCTTAATGTTGTACAATGGTATCTTAAGGAGGAGTTGAATGAAGGCACTGGAGATTTACTGAGCAAGAAAAGAGTTGAGAAGAGAAAAGAAGCATGGAGGTTGGCACAGAGAGGAGCAGAAATCAGCTCTCCAGCAGTAATGAACAAGGGCAAGTTTTGTGTGCTTGAAGCATCCCAGGGGGTCATATACGAAATGATGGCAGAAATGTAGGCAAGCTTGAGGCTATACAGGGACACAAAGATCAAAATAAGAAACTTAACTGGATGTAGAAAGCTAGAGGAATCCCCCAGAGGGGTTTTATAGCAATGTGGGTAACAAATGTTCTGCATAATTCATAATAGGTACAGAACTGTTTCTTTAACTGGGGATAGATTGAACCTGTAAAGCATAGGTCAGGGTCCTGAGGAGGCATGTTTTATCCCATAGTATAGCTACTTCAAAAACTACCACCTCTCCTGACATTTTTAGGCCAAGAAGTCAGTGTATGTGATCTTCTGTGGCCAGCAGACGCTGGGGACAGTAGAAGGGAAAAGAAGAATCTGCAAAAGACATACATTATTGCATAGCCTATAATGAGTGAAAAAGATTGCTAATGAAAATAACAGTAGGTGAGAACAGACAAAAGCCTGGATCACATTCCAAGAGTGCTTATCTTAAGCCAGGGAACTATACGTGTGGCATAGAACATAAACTTAAACATAGCACCAAGTCTCTGTATTCTGATTTTCCAGATGTGGCATACTTTGCAGATACTGGGCTATAGATGTGTTTTCTGGCATCTTACACAAGTCTGAAGCTTTTAACTGTAATAACAAGGTTCAGACTTCTACTGGTTAGGCAGCAGCTACCAGAAAGTCATCACCAGTGAGAAGCAGGCAGGTGGCCGGGAGGGATGACTGACATCACTGATGTCTTATTTATTTATAACTTCAACAAAAAAATGAAAGAAACTCCTTCCATGTGTCCTCATTGAGCACAAAGTGATTCCACATCACCCTGCCTTCCTGCTGCTGTTACCAGGGCTGTGTTCAGACATTTCCCCTCTTACATGTGCTCTGCAGAGAGGTTTCTTCAGCAGCGTGTTGGGTGCTAGAGAATTACCACCTTGGTCATGCACCCCTCCTGCTCCTCTGCACTCACAGGGACTTTGGGCAGCAATAGATTTATGAGGTTTCTACCCCCCACACAACCCTCCAAGGCTCTCATTCTGCCTTGCCAGGCTTTCATTCTTCCTTTGTAGGAGACAGAAAGACCCATCAGCCAGTGAACAGAGAGTCTGGGGCTTTGCTGCCCAGCCCTGCTCAGCCCTTGGGCTCAGACATGCCTCAGTGCAGGAGGCAGAACAGATACTCCACATTCCAAAGTACTAAGCAACCTGCAAAGTAGAGTTGCTCCAATCCTCAGACACGATGTGTGGTGCTCATCAGGATGTTACTTCCAACTGCATGCTGTTTCTCCAGTGCATGTTTTAACCGAACAACTGGGTTTTCTTTCAGCTCCGACCGCTGTCCCTACTGTTTCTGAAGGCAAGCCCGTGGATGAATGTGATGATGACCAGGCAAACTGTCACAGTGGCACAGGTGATGACTACCAACTGACAGGTGCAGAAACCATCCTCATTCCATTGCAGCTTCGTTGTAGCTCATATCCATCACCAGCTTAATGTTTGCACTGATTTAACCACTCAACATTAGTGGGCATTAGTATGCAGTTTGTATTGTTAGTGCTGTCAAAACATGGGCATCTGCCTTTTACATATGACAATACTTTTGATTGTTTTCTCAGCTATGTAATTTTTGAAGCAAATAATAGTGACTAGATGGAAGAGAGGGTAATTTTTTGAGCAGCAATTGTGTCTAATCAAATGTCCTAATCAAACTTTCTCTTACTAAGAAAAAAGCTGGACAACCCTCTTGAGATTTATTGTCTGAGATTGAAGAACTTATATTGTTTAGGTTTACATACAGGCTTCCCACAAAAAACCTAGTATAGGACTCAAATCTCATCCCTAAACCTTTCCCAGACAGAAACAAAACAGATTTGTTTCATCAAAGCACACTGACACATACTCACACTGCCAGAAATATTTCCATGAGCTTCCCCGCCAACACTGCATTACAGCCGCAGAGGGGTTGATGTTCTCCAAGCTGCCATCACCAGCAGAAAAATAGGAGGGGGAGATGTAACATAGACTGCATCTGGAACACAGGAAGCTTGCTAGGTTTCATATCCTCACACTTTTGCACAGAATCACGAGTCCTTCTAAGAGAGCTGACACTGCACCTCTGTGTGTTTGATCTCTTCTTGGAGGTCACTTGTTCCACAAACCTCTGTGTCTGTTTGATGAAATCTATACATCTATGGTAATTGAGCTTATTTTTAGATGCAGTGACACAAGTTATTTCATCACTGCTCCCTGGTGTGCTTATCTAATAAATGTTTATTGCTTCTTATATCCATGACATAAAATAGCATTAAAATCTGGCAATAGCTGTCCAAGAGGACATTGGGAAAGCTTAGGTAAGAGAGTGGCTTTTTGGAATGAGCCGAGTAGAGCATCAGGGAGCAGATACAAATGGAAGTGAAGTTTCAGGATCAAACCTTTTCTGAGCTTTGTCAATGTCTCCTGTAATCGCATGTTGCAAATCATAAATTGAAAAAGCAGTTCTTGAGCAGAAAAGACAGTGCATGATCACTGTCACTGCTTTTCAGATCAGTGTCCCAGATAAATCTTATTCTTTTTGAAAACAGCCATGCAGGGAGTCTGATAAAATCATCTGTATTGTGTTGAGGTGGCTCAGAAAGCTTTCGATGTTACTAAACCTTGTAATTTATTTATTATTCAGAAAAGAAAGAGGCAGGTCAGGAAACACTAGGGCTTCCTGCAAAGCCCTACATTGTCTTGCAAAGCCCAGTAGGTAGAGACATATTTCACATAGATGGAGGCTCTGTCAGGGGAAGCAGACTGAACCATGCAAGCACCTTCCATGTTCATAGTCTCTGCGCTTCAAGGAGCTCAGGACTTCATCCCACATGTCCCCTAGGGAAAGTTTACTGAGCAGAAGGAAAACTTTCTGGTGGTTTCTGCAGATGGTGCTCATGGGGCAATTTATAATCTCTAAGACGAGGGAACAGCCACCAGCCTTCCTGAGCACCATCCCTTCTAGGGAACTGAACATTTTTCAGTATTAATATTGAAAATTACTACATTGCCCTCCTACAAAAGTGCAGACACTTAAGAATAATTTCTTACTACAACACCTAGAAACCCTTGGCAGTGCATGCCCAGTTGCTCTGGACATTGGAGAAATGGTGCATTGTACATATGATGTTGAAGAGTAAAATGCACAGAACTGATTTTACCGATAAATTAATTGCAAACATTTTTTTCTTCCTCCAAAATGCATAGAAGGCAAGTGTGTACGTCTTGTGGCCTGTTAAGGATAGCAAGGCAGTGCAGAGGGGATTTCATGGGTGCCTTACCCCCTTTTATCCGTTCCCAGCCCACACTCTCGTGGGCGCGACTGTAGAGTGGCTTCCCTGACAGCACTTGCACATATGTGAGTAGCACAGTGAAGCCTCCCTTGCAATTAACTGTAATTGTGCTGTAGGCCAAATTCCTTCCTGCTCTATTTGGACCCCATACAGAGCTACTCTATTTGCGTGGTTTATAGCGTTTCCCATCAGATCGTTCTCACAAACATAAAGCTGATACAGCTTGGGCATTCATCTCATTGGAAGTCATCATAGTCATCCTTTCTATAATGCTTTAAGCACTTACTTGCTGGAGAAAAGAAAAGAGGAGCCATTGACTGGTAATCAGCACCCCACTGTGCATTTATAATTGTACTAATTTCCTTTTTGTTTCCTTATGAATATGAGGCTTGCTTCAAAAAGTCAAGTATTTTAAAAATATCAATTAGTAAGCCTAGGAGAGGCCATGACCCCACTCACCTCTTGTTTATCTGCTTGAAGAAAAGGACAAAGGGGAAGTCCTTAATTCTTCCTTCACTTTGAGACAGAAGTGGAACCTGCCTTAGACTGGATCCCAAAGTCAGGCAACCCCCATGCCCCTCTCCTGTGAGCTGGTCTCACAACACAGCTATGAAACAACGTACAGGGAGGCCCCAGTACTACCTTCCATCCCTGATATAAGAAACAACAGGTCACAGGTAAATGCACAAAATAGTGACTCTTAGGAGGTGCCATAAAGACCAGTTGCTGACTTCCTGTGTGATTTGGAGCAAATCAGTGTCTACAAACCAAGGACAGCCGCAGGGACATGGTGAGGATTACTTACTTGGTGTTTGCAAGGATTCCAAAAATACACAGCTTTATTTGATGAAGAGTTCTTGTGTTCTTTTTTGATAAAGGAAACCAGACTTTTAATGTCATATTTTCATGCTTAAGTTCACATACTCAGTTACCTACATGTCTAATGAAGACAGTAATATTTCAGGTTTATATATAGGATATTCCTAATGACTTCTGTGTCCTTTGTTGTGTCACATGTATCATGATACGCATAATTTCTTTTCCAGGTGGAACTACAGTGCTGAATACAGAAAAGCCAACAGTAATTGACAATACATTACAACCAGGTAAAAAAAAAAATCTTATTAAACTCATAATAAATTCCATACCCAAATTTCATGCCAAAGACAAAATAATGAATTGCAGCACTTCCTGACTTACCATTCCTTAAAGTCTCTGAAGTAAAGAAGCATCTGGTCTCTTAGCTCTGTACAGTAAATATTTTATTCCTTTCATCCACATGTAGATGCAGCAGAGAACAAGATTTCCTTCTGCATCAGCAAATGCCAAGTGCTGACAAAATTAAACTAACTTAATCACACAGTGTGCTGTATAAATGTGGCATGTCAGTGACACAAAGTGTGTTTGCAAACTCTGGGAAAACAAAAACAGCCACACAGGCCCACTCACTATTTATATCCATGGTTTTACAAAACTAAGAGAAGTAAAGTTGGCCAGTTTTCTCCACCAGGGAGCTGGCAGTTTTACAATATTGTTTTCTAGCAAGTTTTCTTGAAATGGGGTTACATAAACTGCTACCATGAACTTGAAAAGGGAAAACCAAGTTGTCACTGGCAGCAGGTCCTTGTTACTTAATACAATAGCTAGCAGCTTTTAAATTCCTTAGTTTGCTGCTTCCTCAGCTTTCATGCCATTTCTTTTAATATCCTGTACAATTTACTGCAAGTAGGGGAGAGGATGGATTTGGGCAGAAAACCCAAACTCCAAAAACTGTGAGCACCGGTTAAAAATCCTTTGCATCAATAATTGTGGAGCGGTAAAGAGGTCAGTTTTCAGTTACTCCCATTTCCTCCATTAAAGCACAGTCAGGCACAGTCTTGCAAGTGATTTATTAACAGGGTGGGTAAGTGTTTATCATTGTTTCCTCAACCATGTGACACAATCCACTCGCTTCAAGTGAAAGAAAGGGACTAATAATGCAAAAAATTTCCTAAAGGACACTGATGGTGTTGATCTGATTAAGAGATAGAGCTGACTTAGCTCAGACGTTGTTCCCACTCTCGGCCTCTGCATTCAGATATTGCAGAGGCCAATGCTTTTACTCTCCTCAAAATTTGTCTCCAGGGTCACCCAGTTGGCTAAGTCAGCACACGCTATTTTTACCTCTGCCCTGCTTTATGAGCAGAGGGGGATCGTGGAGCACCGGTGCAATGAGAAACACAACAGTGAGCCAGTCCCCTCTCGGGAGACCTCCCCACCCTCCCCTCCACACTCAGTGCTGCTGCAGGGCTTGGACGGCTCCGCTGATCCCACAGCTCTGGAAAGGGGCGGGGGATGTGGAGGAAGAAAAGATTCTGTGCAGTGGATTTAGAGCAAAGCATTTTTATTTTTATGTCTGAAATTGTCTGTTAGGTTTTGATTTTGATGAAGTTAAGGATTTTTAACAGCGATTTTAAACTACCTTCTTGCCTTTTAACAAATTGCAAATTTAGAAAGTGCTTCTGTGCAGTGCAGGTTCAGTCCCTCCCTAGCAGTGCCAGCTGCTTTGCAGGTTGTGTTTAATCCCCTTGGCTTGGGCGGGACTCCTCAGTAACAGATTGACTGTTACTGCCAGAGATTAAGATATCCTCATTTTCTCTCCTTACTTCCCTCCTGCACCACCTTTGCTTACTCCTTGATGTGCCAAGTTTTTTCTCTATTAAAAGAGTTTCTGAGGCTCTGTTCAGAGCGTGCCAGTGTTACTTCCCTGCATTGTGCTGGTAGGAACCGTTTCCTTCCGGGGAATAAGGGACGAGTTCACATCCCAAACTCCAGGCTCCCACATGGCAACACATTACAAAGATCATAGATAGAGATCAGCCAGACGCTAATAAATAAGAATAAGGTTTCCAGAATCTCCAGTTTAAGACGTAAAGGTTTCCAGCTGCCTCATAATCCCTCACTGAAAACCAGCCAAAAATTCCCAAAAAGGGGCAGACAGAAATTTCGCTCAATGTGGGGAAACCGCCCCCCCCGACATGGAGGTGGTGTAAACATTTCCTTCTGCTGAGGGGGCACGGCTGGACCTGGCTGACAGCGAAGTCCATGGAGCAGGGGCCATGGAGCCAGGAGCGAGTCTGCTCCATCAGCTGCAAATAACACGGTTTAAACTGCCCTTGAAGCTTCAGAGCTGCTCAGGGGGCCCCTGGCCCTCAGCTGCCTGAGGAGAAGTGCACTCTTTCAGCTCTTCTCAAGCTGAACAAGGTATGAATTTAACACATCAAGGACTGAGCTGTCAGCTTTAGCATTAATACCCTCTAAGGCCTGGTTTACCTTAAGATGCTAATGCACCGTGAGGTGAATGATGAGCTCCAAGCCGCGGAGCTGTTCCACATCAGCTGCAGTTTGCGGCCTCCAGAGGGTAACCCTGCTTGAGCCTCTGGTGCCAGTGGTGGCCACAGCAGCTGGTGCCACCATGAGTGGGGACAGAGACCGACCAGCCCTCTCAGCAGCAGCACCTCCATGGCACAGCTCCTTTGCAGTAGGTGCCAGCGCCATGTACTGCTGTCCTACTGCCTGCATTCCAGCCTGCAAATATCCCTAATCTTGTTATCCCAGACTAACGTGCTTGTGTGTGTCAAAGCCTGAGATTATCCTATTCCAACCAGCTTTCATGCACTGTGGAAACAGTTCAGAGCAAATAGCTAGAAAGCCTCCGTGTATAAACAAGTTGTTCCATGAAGGAGTCTTTTGCAGTTCATTTCAAAGGGACTGAATTGAATTAAAATAAAAAATAATTGTGATTTCAATCTGCTAAAAATGTTTAAAAGTTTGGATTTTTTTTTTCAAGAGAGGATCTACTTTCCTCCTCAAATTTGAAAAGATGCTTTTTAAAAATTCGTCTGTCAAGGTAAATGCCTCTCAGTCCTCAGCCCTAAGACTTTCTAACATCTAGTCTTTTTGAACACATCTTTTTCAGTTCTAAAGGACTATTTGAAATGCTTGTCTCTTTAGCTATTTACATACAGAGCAAGCTGTTCATTAACATTACGTGCTCTCAGTGTGTAATCCGAGTCCTTTGTAAAGCAGACTGTTCTGAGAAGTACCTTGTTTTTCACACGTGTAATAGCTATTTCAGAAAATACAACTAAGAAATCCTGAAGTTAAAAACTATGCTAAGAAATAATTTAAAGGTAGAATAGGTCTGATTCTCATTTATGCTGGAGCAACTTTGTATCAGTAAAGGGATATTAAGAGAGTTAAATTACCATTTACTATCATTTAAGGTAATTCTGTGCTGCAACCATGAGTGGTATAAAAAGGTGAAATGCAAATACAAATCAGACCAAATATACTACTTTGAAGTGGTCCAAATTATGTTTGTAATTTCCTATTTTAATGTTGATTTACCCCTTGGCAAGAGCATCTTAGAGAGCGCTTTCATAGCATCTTTAATGCCATCATGCTTCTTCTTGCCTCTTGTTGGAGGAGTTATACAAATATGCCAAAGTCTGTGGGCCACGAAAGATTAATGGACTTGCAAGAAACTCACTCAACTAGATTTTCAAATTACTTTCTTGTTCATGTGCAGTAATGGTCCCAGCTGTGAGCAAGATGTGGTCAAAAAGTACAGCTGTTGGTTATTCTTTGAGAGGATAAATCTGTTTTAATTCAGTATCACGTACCCTACATTTTGAAAAAGGCATATGGGATTTCGTCACACCTCCCTCTCAGATTCTCATCTGAGCTGCTGCTATTTGATTACATAATAGCTGGTTTTCTTTGTCCTCTCAGTACACACAAACCCAGAGATCTATCACCTATTGGCAGGAGAATTATCCTAGCATGGGAATGGGCCAGCGCTGCAGAGGGAGCCCAACAATTGCTACTCGTCCCAGTTTCCTTCCTTCCACCAGAGCGGCCAAGCTACAGTTCAAGGACAAAGGAGAGGACAGATTGCCTGTAGCTTGCTGTGAGCTACTGTATCAGCCCCCTGGGACCTTTAATAGAAGGGTTGAACAAGTCTGTCTTTTCTGGGGCAGATCCATTGTCCATACTGAACCATAATGAACCTCTCCTGATGCTACAAGTGTCCATTATTAATTGGCTAGCAGGTCTATTTTTCCTTTTTTATGGGTCCCTGGGAGAAGTGTTTGAAGAGACATAAGAACGGGCAGTAAGAAATGGCATGTTTAAGAAGCTCATAAAATAAGAGCACTCTGAAATGCTTTGCCTTTGACCTTCAATCCCATTGCTGTGATTGTCTAAGGAATATAGTAACACAATAACTTTTGAGAAAACAATAGCAACCTAGCAAGAAAATGCTAACTGCATGCAGGTTACTGGTCAAATTCTCCCCAGTTTCACTGTATTCTACTTCTGCATGGAAAACAAGTTCATTTTTATGCTACACCATGCTGTCTCTGAGTCTGAAGCCAAGGAACACAGGCATGGCCAAAGCATATCAGACTTAGGCTCTTTGCCAATTTCCTGGACTATATATTTCAAATGAAAGTGTAAGAAAGTATTTATTAGATGGAGCTGTGAAATTTAGCTCTGTTTTGAAACTCTCCTTCTGATCCCAGTGTTCAGAACTGTCTTCAGAGCATGAAGTAAAAGGCTTTTGTCACTTCCTGCACTTTAGAATTCACAATTAAATTCTGGATATTTTCCTTATGCATGTCAATGTCCAGTTCCCTTTGAATTGTGTTCAATCTTAGCAGCATTCAAGGGAGCAAGTACCACTCACATCATATGAGAATTTTTTTCCTTTAATCCACACTGAACTTCACTGGATATCTCACAATACTTAGACTATGAAATGGAGAAAACAGAATGTTGTTCTGTTCTAAATCTCTGGATTCATCACTCATTTACATACTTCTCCCATGTATTCTGCTATTTATTTTCATTCAGGGTTGAACAATACCAGTCCTTTCAATGTCTTTGTGCTACGTGCTCTTTTATGCTGTGTGGTATCTTCAGATGGATGTGATCTATCTACCACTGTTCTTTCTTGTGGTTTGAATACCACACAGGCTATCACTGCTTTGCATGATATAATCCTTTGGGATTAATAAGATTAATTTTGTTCTACGTTTTCTAAAACCTTTTCTAAAGTTCTGTCTCATGACTCTGATGTCAAAGCCATGCAATATAGCTCTCCATAGGCCTCCTTGACAATGAAAGGCCATTTTTCACAATCTTAAAACTCTTTAATTCATTGCAATGTCACTCTGTTTCTTTAAAAACCCCCCTTGATTTTCAGATGTCCCCTTTTGGGCAAGATGTCTTTGATCATGGCCCCATTGTCTAGAAAAAAAATACCCCATATACTGAAGAAAGAGACGTAATGGATTGCCTTTCTGCACTCATGTGTGCATAGACTGAGTTCTGCTTCTTCAACATTTTGAGCCCAAAGAGAGATTGTTCACCACAATCTGCTTTTTTCCTAGAAAGGGGTAGGATGCTCCAGGAAACATCTTTCCTCCACATTGAATTCCTGTGCCAGATATTATCTGTTGAATTCATTTGTTCCCAACTAGGATGCTGCATTCGTGACAATGTAGAGTAGACCCCTCTGGAGGCCCGCAGGAGAGAGGGGGGAGGCAGGCAGGATGGGGAGGATGAAAGAAAGGAGTGAAGAATGAGGGCTCAGTGCAGAGATCCAGCACAGCACAGCCGAGGCACTGACAGGAGGAGGAGAGGGGCAGGAGCTGCCGTGGGCTCAGACCTCTCTGCTGACAGAATGAAATTTTCTAGGGGCCAGAGGGGAGAGGGCACGGTGGCCGCAATACAGGAATCCAGTGAGTTGAGTAAAAACTATGTCTGGGAGCAAGGGCCAGCCAAACAAGGACACAGCAGGCAAGAAGAGAATGATAGATGAGTCCTTTTTATACCCATTCTGTCTCAACCAACTCACCTGAGGTTTTGTGTTGTTAAAATTATTATTCTAGTTTCCATTAAAATCTGGGTTGAGAGTTCAAAAGCCTTACCAGTCTTCCCTGGCAGCTCAGTACATGGAGGAGGTCTTTGCCTCTTCAGACTGGAAGAGCTCCACCTCAAAGGTCTGGCCAACTGCAGGTCTCAACACACTTCCCATATTTCTTGTTATTTTCCCACAATAAACAAGCACATTCTAAGGGTTGCATTATCTTTCCTGGCTTTTTTTATTAATAATGGGCAAGAAACACAATTCTTCCCCCAGAGATGATATTGATGGGAGCATAGAGTCCTTTGTTCTTAGTTCATACTTGCACAAAGTATCTCATTAAAGTAAACCTAAGTTATTCTTTTAATAAAGCGTGAGTCATGCCTGAGAAAAGACTCCAAGATCTGGTCACATTGCTGTTGGGAGGGTATTGCTCTACTGGGAGTTGTCATTGCTCAAGGTGAGATAAAACTTCATACCAATGGGGTAGGAACCAAATGCTCAAAAGATTTCAAACTGCTTCTGAAAATAAGAAATGCAAAGGATTTATATTCTATCTTTGTATAATCTTTCCATTGAAATTCCAAGTTCTATTGAAGAAAATAAGCTACTATGTATTAAACCTTTGGGCAGAATTGAAAAGAAGCTGAAAACAAGATATGATCTCATCCTGACCATAATACCAGACTTCCCTTATTTTAAGCAGAGCTTGTTTTGAAGCTTATTTTGAGTTCATTTGGCAATCAGCCACATTTGTCCCTCTTCCCTCTCAATTTGTCCATTTCAATGCTGCCATCTTGTGGGCCTACTTAACTGTCTGGAAGATGTTGAAAAAAGTTCCTTATCAAAGCCAAGAACTATAGACTTCACCAGAAATCCTTTCCTGCCAAAGACATTCCATTAATGTTTCTGGTTGTTCTTATTTTTATCCAAATCTCATTGTGAGTTGCAAAATGTGGCAGCATTATGGTGCAAAGAGAGACTGACAACCAGAAAATATATCTGATAAGAAAGCCAGAGTTTTCTTCATGAGTCTTATATGTTGCAACATGGTTATCAGGTAACACAGGCAAATCAAAAGAATTAATCTAACCACAGGGAAAAAAAAAAAAATCCCAAAATATACGTCATAAGGAGACAAGCAGCAACCACATCATTTACAAAAAAATAGTAATTTTTCATCTGTTTCCCAGGAGGGCTGCTCTTTCAATGGCTTCTCAGAGTTTCAGGAAAAAATGCTTCTGCTAATGGTCAAATGTATGCATTTATTTTGAAGTACAAAATTTGAATTATGAAATTGATAATCACATTTCATCCCCCCTTTTCCCTCTTTCGTTGCAGAGCTACCACTATACAATTTCAACTGTGCCTTTGGCTGGGGATCCCAAAAGACTTTGTGCCACTGGGAGCATGACAACCAGGTGGATTTAAGGTGGGCGATCCTGACCAGCAAAACTGGGCCGATTCAAGACCACACAGGTAATCATGAGTTCATGATGTGGCCATTTTACATGGGACAAGACTGTTCAGTTTTTCCAAAATAAAAGGAGAATGAATTATACCTAAAATACATAAAGCCACAAAGACGATTCTCTAGTAAACCTAACCCATTATAGGTAATCACAACTGACTAATTGTCCATTCTGTTGGGAATATAGATTGTTTCTCATCAGGAACGGAAGATATTCCCTTTCCCTGACTTGCCTTTGGGTAATAATCACCTGGGGTAAAAAAATATCTGAATGACCAAATATTTTTCAAATATCACTGACGAACTAATACAGTAATGAGCAAATACCACATTTTTCCTGCTCGTAATTACAGGGACTACCCACCACAGAAAAGTATTGTACGTAAGTGAAACTTCCCAGATGGGTGTGTTACCACGCCCTTCTCCTTTCCAGCAGGAGTTGGAGATTATAGCTGTCCTCTGCTCACAGAGAGTTTTTCAAAAAATATCACCCTGGGGAATTGATTGGTTTGTTTTGTGGTAACTCATAGCTCAGCATAATTAGGCAATAAATTTGCTGCAGGGTAGTGGAGAAGGGAGGGCACTGTGTGACCTGCACAGCCTCTCACTTTGGTGTTGCATACGTGCAGATTAATCAAATGGGTTGAGATGAATCCCCCTTCCCACTTCTGCTACCCTTTGCTTAATGAGAATGACAAGGAAATTAGACAAAATTGGACTTTTTAAATTCTGAGACACTTTCAATTGAATCTTAAGACAAGTACAGTAGTTTCAGGGGAAAAAAAACTTGTAATACTTTGACTATAAATGGCATTGTACAAATAAATGGCATCAAATTAACTAAATGCAGTTAGCTGAAGTGAAGGCTGTAATGGTGGAAAAATTGATGTAGAGTAAAGTGAAATGGCTCAGTAGGATCTGACATTGAAAGGAGGTTAAAAGCTATGTTAGCCAGAGACTGACAAAATCTAAAAGGCATGCATAAGTAAAGCTCTAATTAAGACAATGAAGACAGAGTTCCTGACCTGGCACTGCAATAATATTCTGAAAATTAGAGCTATCTGCACTTTGCCATCAAGGATTATAGAGAGACGGAACCTGTCTTCAGTCAGGAGATGAAGAAATTATATTCTTCAAATGAGATTTTGTTGTTTCCACTGGGCCCTGCTAGTACAGAAAACTTATTTGTTCCACGAGCTTTAGCTTTCGTAAATCTTACAGGCAGCCCCTTTTTCTCTTACTGCACGACATTTCAGTATTTTCTAAAATTGTCCTTGAACTCTAAGAGCAGCTTCACCTGCCAGGTTTGCCACTTGCCTGCCAGCAGGCACAGAGTGAGAGGGGTGGATGTGAACCCAGACCATGAGCAGTCTGAGTGGCACTGATGTCCCAAACAAACCCTCAGGGCACAACAAGGCCACATTGTGTATTGGGAGAACCTCAGTGAGCAACTCCAGGAATATCTTTCTCTCAGCCGCGTGTGTAAAGCTGAAGAAAATACACAGAAGTAATTGTCAACAGCAATTGCTTGAAGACAGCAGGATACACTGGATGTCACTTCAAATTATACATCTTGTGGTGAAATCTGGCCAGTGTTAGGTCTTCCAACTCAGACAGCCATCCTAATGCTGTGATTATTTTCCTTTTTCCCTCCCTCTGGATTTCCCTATTACCATTCTTTGATGAGATTTGCACATGTTGTGCTGCTCTGCACAGCAGCAAAATTGGGAAGAACTATAGATGTAAGCATTCCTTCTTAAGAAGCTAGATAAGATGTTACTGCAGAAAGACAATAAAAAAAATCCTTTTTTTTTTGACAACTTAACATTATCTTCTCTTATAAAATTATTCGACATGCAAATTGGGCAGGATACCTGCTCACAGAAAGGTCCAAACAAAAGAAAACACCCTTGTCTCATGATAGAAGAAATTCTTCCCTTTCTCATTTATTCGGTCCAGCCACCGAGTTTAACCCAATCTTTTTTGCTTCTGATTCCACTCCCACTACTCTGTCCTTCATATGGTTACCAGAGTAGCAATGCTCATCTTTCTGTCTTCATTGATGCAGGACTGTACCATTGCAATCCAGAGAGTCTCAATTTTTCATTATTTCACATGAAATTCAAGAATGTCAGGTATGGAGAAAGACTAAGGATGATAAAACACTACCCTTCCAAAACATCTTTTGCCTCTCTTTAATTTTCTTTCTTTCAAGTGTTGGAATAAGCAGCAATATGTATACTTATTTCAGCAATATTTGAGAAATAGTATTTCTCATTATTACTTTTATCCTTCCTGCTCTCAAAATGACTTTATACCAATGTCAGTAAGTGCTGACTTCATCCTTTTGTGTGAGTGCCTTGCACATGCAATCTATGCTTACACACACCAGGATGAACTTCATGTTTTTCCACCACGACTCTCTGCAAAGGCACTGTCCAAAATTTGACTGGAGTGGATGTGTGGCTGATGTAAATCAGAAGCACTTCTCTATAGTCAGTATCTTACTTAGTCATTTTCTGTTACCAAACTAATCACATTCCCGCGTGCTTATCTCTCAGAGTGATTCAGAAAGTAATTTTCCAAGTTAAGGGTATAAAGTATTCACATTTCAACGTGTATAAATCCATTATGCCCTTGAGAAAGTACCAGCCATAGCCTTACTCCTTCAGGAAAGGGCTCACAAATATATAGAGCCTCATATGCTGTTACAAAAATCAGGGGCATAACTCTGACACCGTCTGTGACAATGCTCAGCCTCTATTTGGGAACACTTTTTGGATCTCAGTTCCTGATCTCCGACCATGGCTGTTCAAAGCCATTTCACCCTTCAGTGTTCTTCCCATTCTAATCTTGCCTCTCAAGCACAGATTACTTCAAACAGAGTTTTGGTTTGTTTTTTTTTAATAGCTGTTTGCACAATTAGCATAGAGTAGGCCCCAGGGATTTCTCTTTAGCCTGCTGAACCAGGTCTGGCTGTTTTCAGGACGTGCACACTGACTAACGGAGCACATGCTCTCTCACCAAACATGCTTTTGCCTCCTTCCCTTAGTAAAAGCAAATGCCTTGTGTGTGTCATGTGGTGATGATGTTGTTAGGGTTCACAAAAAATCCCAGTGAACAGCAGAGGAGATGGCCAGAAGAAAGTGTAGAATAACAGAATTGTTTTGGTTGGACAGGACCTTTAAAGGTCATCCAGTCCAACCTCCCTGCAGTGACCAGGGACATCTTCAGACTTGACCTTGAGTGTTTCTGGAGATGGGTTGTCTACTTCTCTCTGGACATCCTGTGTCAGTGCTCCACCACCCATCAAATTTCTTCCTTATATCTAGTCTGAATCTACTCTCTTTTAGATTAAAACCATTATCCTTTATCCTGTCACTATAGGCCCTGTTAAAGTGTATGTCCTCATCTTTGTTATAAGTCCCCTTTACTGGCTGAAAGGCTGCGATAAGGTCCCCCCAGAGCCTTTTCTTCTCCAGGCTGAGTAACTCCAACTCTCAGCCTGTCCTCAGGGGAGAGGTGCTCCAGCCCTTTGGTCAGCTTTGTGGTGATCTCCTTAGAGCATATCAGCTTTCCTAGAGTTCCCCAAACAGTGTCCTCTGACTCTCTTGTTTGTGATGCTTGACCCATCAGCATGGGAAGAATGCAAAAGATCGGGGTGGTTGGGGATTCTTATGTTAACAAAGAAAATTAAAGCTGGTGGCTATTCCTAACACAATCCTTCTGTCACAGTAGGAGATGGCAATTTCATTTACTCACAAGCTGATGAAAGCCAGAAAGGCAAAGTGGCCCGACTGCTGAGCCCCGTGATTTACTCGCAGAACTCTGCCCACTGCATGACATTCTGGTACCACATGTCGGGTGCACACGTTGGAACCCTGAAGATCAAACTGCGCTACCAAAAACCGGATGAATATGACCAGGTGCTGTGGACCCTGAGCGGGCACCAGGCAAACTACTGGAAGGAAGGACGTGTTCTTCTGCACAAGTCTGTGAAACACTACCAGGTGAGTTTGGCTGCTCCTCCCTGAACTACCAAGGCCAAGGCCAGCAACACCTCGCTGGTCATGTTTTATACAGCACAGTAAAAGATGTCACTGAAGGATTTATGTAGACAATATTGCACCTGCAGATGAGATATGCTTGCTGTGGATAATAATAGTGAAATACTTCATGGTGTCTCAGATTATAGGGATACAAGAGCTTTCTTATCAGAGGCCAAATAAATACTTCATAAATTATTTCCCATCAGTCACAAAACTGTCTCTTTGCCACAGTTTTGCTGATGTTAAAGTCTTTATTAAAGTTGTGACAGTGCGTAATTTACATTTGTCTGTATAAGTTCATAAAGGTAGACAATATAGATTTTCAGGCCACAATCAAAGCACATGCAAATATGACAGCATGGCAGGTGAAGATGTGTGTTACCAACTAATTAAGAAATCCTGACTGCTGCAATTGTGTGCTAACATGAAAACAATGTGAACGGTATCTTGTTTTTCCAGGTGGTTATCGAGGGAGAAATTGGAAAAGGAACTGGAGGAATTGCTGTGGATGACATTAAAATTGACAATCACGTAGCACAAGAGGATTGCCGAAGTAAGTGTGAAAAGCAAGAACATAGAGAATTCTCATCCAAAACATTGTTTATTTTGTTTTGATAGCTGTTTTTATCTGTGAGAAAGGAATAGATAATTATTAGCTATGTTTCCAGTGAAAATATCCTGATTCAGCCCATAGCTTTATTCATAATAAGTGCTACTGGTGTCACCTTGGTATGACAGCAGTTTGGATCAGAATTGGTATCACACTGACATGGGGCACAGCATATTCCCATTCTCACATCTCTCCATGTATTTCATATTGCTGTGCTTTTTTAATTTCTCTGCTTTCCCTATTGCAGGACCCTGTTTTAACTATTGTACAAAATCCAATTTTATTCCTTCACCCTTTTTAGATCATTTACTATGAAGCCTTCTTAAATTCTTCTTTAAAGGACCATATCAAAGCCTTACAGGATAAGGAGACAGGGTTAAAGGGCCCCTGCTCTGTCCTCTGCTGTCCTGTCATTCTGAGTTTGCTGTGGCTCATTTGCTGCAGTCGTCAGCTCCCAGACATGCAGGACACAAAGTAATGTTAGGACATGGCCTTTCCCATATCTGAGCCAGGGTATTCCTGAAATGCTCTTTGAGCCCTTTTATTCCTGGTCAGTCTTGAGTTATTCCAGTCACTGCTGATCATATGCACATTGCATACTGCACGTAATTTGGCAGCAGCAGCCCCAGATAAACAGAAGCAACTGAATGCTGTCCTTCATAGTGGAGATTAAGCAATTAGTTTTATATAAATGAGGGAATAGAAATGAGAACCCTTAGCATTAAGAAGATAAACTTATTCTGTGTGAGTTGGCAACATAACTAAGAGCAATAATAGAGGGTGTTGCTCACCTTTTGTAGCTAACATCCTTTTGAGGGTAATATGACAATCTTCAGCTACATGGTAATTTCACTGCAGGATGAGAAAACTGTACAATCTCTTTTTATCACAGGGTCCAAGCCCTGGGGTTCATCAAATGCCGCCAGAGTGGCAGTTAGCAGGAAGAGGAGGCAGGATGCACTGCTTAGTGCTCCTGCAGTGTCCTCAGTGCCAAGAAAGGTGCTGGGACCACAGTGACTGTATTTAATTGGCTCCAGCATGAGAAAGGAAAATAACTTCTTTCCTACCTCTGTGTTTTGGTTCTTCAAACCAAATGTTGAGCAAAGATTTCTGCCTGAGGGAGCTAAACCCAAAAGCTCAGTCTGAAATCTCAACACAAGCGGTCTCGCTGCAGTCAGTGAAACTGTTCTTGTGGTTAACTATGCCTATGCTGATGAAGTGTTGTGGAATTGGGCTCCAAAATTGTAAATACAGTGAATGAGATGCTAATTCATTGTACTGATTTCGCTTTCCCAGGCATGGAAAACCCCTGCTGATACCTAAAACTGTGCCAAAACTGAGCAGAGAGGAGTTTTTTAATCTTTCTTTCTGTCTCCATTAATTTTCAGAGCCCATTATAATGAGCAGCTCTGTCAAGCCGCCATAATGATGCTCTGACACAGGAAAATCTGCTATACCATTATTGCCAGCATGATAGTCAATCAGTGTTTGTAACCCTAATAATCAATGTCAATTCTTTTCCTTCATTAGAATCAACTGATGTGGAGAATGAAATAGATGAAGAAGAAGACCCAGAAAGTAATCAAACAGGTAAAAATTGTGTTATTTTTTAAATGGAAATGAATTTTAATGTGTATTTTAATGTGACTTTGTGCATTCTATTTATTTATTTATAGATCTGTTCTCTAACTGCATATTGTATTAAGGTGTTTTGATTTATCTGGATCAGATGATAAGGCTTACATTTATTTGAAGGTTGTAATAGTTTTATTCTTCCATGTCATATAGATTTACAGACTTTTTATTATTTGTACCTATCTCAAATTTTATACACCTATTTTGTTACATTATATTCATATATTTGCGAGCACATTGTAGCCCCTCAATATTTTGTTATCTAGAAGTCTTCTCCACTGCTAAAGAAAGCACTATGATTATATCTTACAATTTATGAGTCGTGCTGTGCCTCAATAATTAGGCTCAAAACACTTCAGGTTAAATGATTCACAGACCTGGCTGAAAATGCCATTTTATGACCAGTCTACCAAGGCATTATCATTTCCAATGATGATAGCTGTAAATGGATCATTAAATGGATCATAATTGTCATATTGTTCCAATAATAAAATATACTTGCATTTTTCAGGCAATGAGCTTAATTTTTTTCTGTTACAGTCAACAGGATTGCTATAATTGATTTCAGTGAAAGAGAGTTTGTCCAAAAAGACTTTTTGGCTTTTTCAGAAACAATTACAGGGTTTGCCGCTTTTGGATCATTTTCATAAACCAGAAAGGTTGAGGGAAAACATTATGATACCCAGGGAATATTTTACACAAGGGGTCAGAGTGCTCTTCTGTGTCAGTTCTGCCACTATTTGCATTTCGAAATCCAATCCTAAAGTCATTAAGTAGAGACAAAAATTCCCAACCAATGTTATATGCTCTAACTTCTTGCACTGAGCTGAGTAGGATTTGATTAACATTTTTGAGCTAAATACTGCAACATGGCAAAATATAATCAAAAGGCCTTGTTATTCCCTCCCAAGGCTCCCACTTAATCCAAGGCAGAACCAGAGCTTTTCTAACAGGCAGCAGACTCAAAGATTGGAGAACAGTCTGGAAAAAATCCACTGCTATTTGGGCCACATTATAGTTTTCAGCTATTTATGACCACCTTCAAAAAGCAAGGTTTTAAAATTATGGAAAAAACATACGTCAAAAAAAAGATGGTCTTCTCAAAATTTCCAATTCATTAAAAAAAGCTCTAACTAAGAACAGTTCTGAAAATTTTGCAATTCTTTACTCAATTTCAGGGTTTACACCTCCATACCGTACAGGTGAGGACTATGATGACAACATCTCCAGGAAGCCAGGCAATGTTCTGAAGACCCTAGATCCAATCCTTATTACCATCATAGCCATGAGTGCACTTGGGGTGCTTTTAGGAGCCATCTGTGGAGTTGTCCTGTACTGTGCCTGTTGGCACAATGGGATGTCAGAGAGGAACTTGTCTGCACTGGAGAATTATAACTTTGAACTGGTCGATGGTGTAAAACTGAAAAAAGATAAACTAAACACACAGAATTCATACTCGGAAGCATGAAGGCGTAAAGCGGCTGGAGAAGTCAGAGAATCGGGATGGAAGGACATAGCTCGGTCGTGCTGGGGAACTGTTGATCTTTTACTGTACAGGCTGAAAAGTGCATTGATGACACTGAGCCAAGCTTTTCTCAGGAGCTTCAATGAGTGTGTAACCGATGAACATGGACAACAATCTGTGTTAACAACCTGAATCATGTACAGTCTGCTTTTTCTGTTGGTTTTATTTGAAATAATCGAATGCTGGTGTTGAGACCAAGTATGATTGACTTATAGTTCATTTGTCTTTCTTTCTCTCCCTCTCTTTTGTTTTCCGTTAATGGATAATTTTGTTTTTACTGTGCAAAATCCAAGATGCTGTCACAAAATGTATTCAGTGGGGTCCTTTGGATGGACATGCTGTCTGTAGCTCAGTGCCCAGAAATTATTGGAGTAACAGCAATTTAGTGGACTTCTGCACCTGTATTTGTGTATAATTGCTCGTGTTGTGCATAGGCAAAGAAGGGTTAGGATGTTTTTGAAAGTACTGCTGCATCAGTACCGATATAGCGTGTCAGCTCTGTTTACGAAGCAATACAGTCAAATTTTATTGATGTTTTTCAGTGTTGTACTAAAATTTGTGCTTGTGAACTCCATAAAAGACTATGTGCCATCATCAGACACAACTGGTAACCAAGTGTACTGCCTAAAAACTAAACAAAAAAAGTCCTTGGCACTGGCTAGTGTATGTCCTCTCAAGTGCCTTTTTGTTTGTACTGCTTCTCATTGTGTTAACATTAACTACAGCTTCTCTGCAGTTACGCCCTTGTCTTTAATCATATTCTGATGGCTCACTGACTAAAAGAAAAGTATATTTTAGTGTAAGAAAATAGCCTCAGCCAAGGCAAGGGCTAATCAGATTTGACAACCTGGCTTGATTGTTCTGCTTTCTGTATTTCAACTTCATGTCTCTTGACCCTTTTGTATAAAGCTGCAATATCCCCTTTTATTGTTCTTTCATATAGAATGTATTTTCAAATGTAAAATCTCTCTCCCTTTCTCTTCTCTTTCTCTCTCTCTATGTCTCTCTGAGTAGGTTGCATAAACATTTGCCATTGCCAAGGAAAGAAAATTTCAGCTTTAACTTACTGGTAATGGCAAAGGATTTTATTAGAGTTTGTGTTAAAAAATAAGGGAAAATTCTTAACTTTATCCTCCAAAGTCGAACTTTGGGTTTCTTCTTAACAGCATAAAGTGACAGTATCTTTTTTCCTGATGTCATGAAACATGTCTTTTATCCTGAACAGCTTGCCTCTTAATAACACCGGGGAAAATGCTTCCCTTACTAAAAAGATTGCCTTTAAAATGAGAAACTTTCCTCCTCTTGCCCCTACCTGAACTCAGAGTTCTGTTCTCTCAGTAACCATGTATTTTCATGCTAATCAATGCTAATTGGGCTTAACCGTGGGTACTGAGGGCAGAATAAAATCCCACAGTGTATGTAGGGTATGTTCTTACCATCATGTTATATCCAATTGGCATTTCATACCAGGAGGTTTCTGTCTGACCACAAGGGCAGACAGTGACCAATTCAGTGAACCGAGTACTCGAAGCTGTTGGAAAAATGTGTTTGACAATGATGTGGCAATTTTTTTAATATTTTAGGGCAAATACTATTGGTCAAATAATGCTCAACAGCCTATGCAGCTGGTCCAACAGGGTAAAAAGAAACAAGAGCATATTTCCCACAGGGGTCCATACGAGGCAGCGAGGAAGCAGAGCAGTCACTCCGCTCCTGCAGGTGCAAGGGGAGCCCTGGGTTTCTGCAGTGCCCTCACACAGCACAGCCATAACTGGGGGCAGCTTCAACCTTCCCCTGGGTGTCTACCAACCAGCAGATAAAAACAGTGCAAACGTGGGGAGAGGAACATCCTGCCAAGTGCTGAACTCATGTTTTTCCTCATTGAATTTCCTGAGTAGAGTCAGGGAAGTGATTGGGACTTTCTGAGTTAGTCTTTTCCAAAATTGCTTTTGTAGAAGAGCAGTGAAATATCCTGTCCAGGATTAGGATTAAAGAAGGGCTAAATCAGCCTTGAATTACTTGGAGCAACAGAATCCACCCCTATTTATCAACCAAATGTTTTGAAGCGTATAATTTCACCAGTATGAACTATAAACCAGAAAAATATGTAGAAAATCCACCAGTAACCCAGAAACTGAAGAAAAAGGAGGGAGACAGTAGGTAGAAATAAGGTCTGAAGTTGAAAATATTTCAAAGGAAGACCCAATAGAAAAAAAACATGGACAGTTGCTACTTCAGAGGGGTCCTAAAGGCAATGACTATCAGGAAAACCCAAACACCCACTTCAGGTCATCAGACCTTAGATTGATGGAAGAGTTACCTCCCCAGCCTCTCAACCTTGGGTCCTCCAAAAGGTGAGACAGTGCACCTAAGGCCTGAAAGTTTTACCTAAAAGTTAGTCCATGAGATGTCCCAAGCGACAGGCTCACTTTGTCAGAGGTAGAATTTTCATTGGTTTCTAACACTGTAATTTGACCATAATGGTATTGCAGCAGCTAGTTAATTAACCCAAAGAAAAAAAGGATTTTTCAAAACTATTTTCAGCACACCACCACTGTGTGAGTCAGGAATTAAGGGTCTGTTCTCCTTAGCTGAAAAAACTTCTAGTCCGCTAACCTGACTAAGAGTTGCATGCTTATATTGCCTTGAAGAGAAAATCCCATTGGGGAGCCCAAGCCCAAAACCTTTTGAAATATTCCCACTGATTTCAATAGATTCTGGACCAGCTCTTGGTCTTGATCTATTTCAACAGAAAAGCTGGTAGTTGGTGGGTTTTTTCCTTCTTTTAACATACTGAGAATAGTGAACATTAAAAGGAATTTATCTCCTTTGTGGTCTTCAGACATTACTATGATAATGAGGATCTAGCACTGAAGATTTGATTTCTCTGAAGGTAATAGAATTAAAGTTGCCCTTCAATAAAGGAAAAATGATACTGCAACTTTACATTGAAAAGTATCTTGCACTGATAAATATATTTAAAAAAATTATATGTTTATAAAGTTATTAATTTGTAAAGGCAGTGTTACAAAATGTTCAGTTTATATTGTTTTAGATTGTTTCATAATTTTTAAAGTGTAAAATAACATATTTTTTTCTTTATTGAAAAACTATAAAAATCTTCTGTAGTAAAATGATTTCATTTTACTGGTATATTATTGCTTCATGTTTTGTACCATCATAAAACTTTGTGCAAATTTTTTTTACAGAAATTTTTATTTTCTATGACAATATGACACTTGTAAATTGTTGTTTCAAAATGAACAGCGAAGCCTTAACTTTAAATGACATTTGTATTCTCAGACACTGAGTAGCATAAAAAAAACACATAGAACTGAACTGTAACTTAAATTTCCAAACTATGACTACTACATTCCAAAGAAACAGTTGAATTAAACATTTTCATAAAATATCCCATAGCTGATGTATTTTATTATACTAAAATGGATTGGTATTATTAAATGGTTGGTTTTATTTAGCATCTTGCAACAAGCACAATGTTTTAATCACAATTATTTTGTTTCTAGGCAACTCCAATAAACAGACACCTTGGTGGGTTCGTTCATTGTTTAGGATAGAGGGGTTCACTTCTGCCTGACCTGTTCTCTTTCCTTGCTGGAATACACTCCCACAACCTTCTTTTTAGCCAAACAGCTAGAATTTAAGGGGACAGATCTGCCAGCACTGCCCCACGCCATGGGCTGCCCAATGCAACACCCTGGGGCTTGCTCTTGGGTGGGGGTGAGATGTGCTGCTAAGTAGTGCCCATTTTTGCTGTGTTACTCCACCCAGACTCTGCTCCCATGGTAAGGTTTGCACTGATAAGGTCCCTGAGAACTTCCAGTAGAGTCATCGGGAGTTACCCAGCCGTGGCCAAATTTCCCAAGGCAGAGCATGAGTTGATGATTGGAGCAAACTCAGCCAGAGCAGCCCTTTGGACCTGGTTTGGCATCAGTTGGGTGCCAAACTCACCTGTGGAACACACGGTCATGTGTAGAGAGACCTTGACGAAGTTTGCATCCTGATCAGAAGCTTTAGATTGCACATTTCCTGCTTTATGCAATACTTACCTATTTTGTTTCTTTTTAATACTCAGCACTTGGCACATTAAAGTTTGACAAATCTTTTCTTTACATTGCACGCATGAACAAAGCACAGACTGTCCGTATGTCATTAGGTGGAGTATAAACATTTTACTTCAGCTGCTTTGCTACTCCTGGGAAAAATACTGTACATATTACCATATACTTGATCACTGTTAACACTTGAAAATACATATTGAATCTTGTCTCCTCAAGAGAGCAGCATTGTGTGTACCTCTTTAAAATACAAGATGGAACTACAGCAAGCACCAGAGCAAAATCCCTACTTGGAGTAGGGATTGCTCCCAAAAGGAGATTGTGAAGGTTGTTGTCCATAGAATCACTAAACCTAAATTCCTTGCAAGTGTGCTTCATTGCATTCTGTTTGCTTCTGTGATAAGCAGCCACAGGGCCCTTCGAGGGAAAATATATGACAATGGACTTGATCAGTGAAAAAAAGAAACCTATAAAGTGCATCTGTTGAGGATGAAGTCCAGGAAAGAGAGACAAGTATTTTAAGTTAAGAAAATTCTCTTTCTTTTATTCAGGGAAAATTAATTTGCCTAGAAGCTAACAAGTGCTTGGCGCTGAACCTTCACTTTTCCACAGTAAATAGGCTGCAAGGACAAAAATGGTGCAATGGGATCTGAATTATTTTTCAGAACATAACTTGTAAACTTGAAGAAAAAGAAGAGCAGATGGAAATAACAGATGGGTCAGCTACAGACAAGCAGTGCCAGAAGTGCACAGCTATGAGGATCATTGTCTATAAAAGGGGTCTTTGGCAGGTAGGGAAAGCAAACCCCTTTATTATTTCACCAACCAAAATGCACCATCCCTGATCCAGCAGCCACGTAGCCAGTCCCATTTCCTTTCCTTTTGGCAGGCTGTAAAATACAATTGCAGAGCAAAAGGCAGGTGCAGAGGAGACAGTGGGGCAGCACTGCTGGCTGGGAGAGGCACTGTAGGGTTGGAGAGGCCCATGAGCACCATGGAAATGACAGCAGTGCCCACCTGTGCAAAGCTGCCTTCTGGAGAGAAGCTGCCCATCCTGGTGGAGATGAAGCTCCTCCATCCTCAGAACCTACCTTTTATGAGGCCTATGAAGACCTGACAGGTGCAAACTAATATAGCCATAATTTAGACCCTGGCAAGTCTTTTCTTATGTACTATTAGTCCATTTCCAAGTCAATTCTTCTAAGCCGCTTTGCCAAAGTCAAATGTCAAAGTTGGGTTGGATTTTCAGATTGTGGCATCTGGACGTTACATCCCAGAAATAATTCCCTTCCCATTCCTTAATTGTACTGTCCTTTGCAATCCATTATGCCTAACAGCATATTGGTTCAAGCAACATTAATTTATTAGAGCTTTAATTTCTTACTCTATACCATTTTATGCCTCAAGTCACCCATAACCATAATTTTATCTACAAGTGTCTGTTAAATTATAACAGAGTGTGTCTGATTTTTATTTTTTTTTTGCCATGGGATATGTTGTATAGCTGTTTTATTTGCTGATTAGTCCCCCTGTAGTCCCTAATTGCTTTTCCACAGTAGGTCACTTCTCTATATATGTTTCCATTCTCATAGCTACACACAATCAAGCTCTAATCTTATCACCTCAGGACTGATGGTGTCTCAATGTTTATAACTGAAAATCTCATTAAAAAATCTTCTGGCATTTTTCACAGATGGATGGAGTCTTATCATGTGTCCAAACCTAATTCCATCTTCAATAATCATATTCTCCTATTTAAATTTACATTGTTTTTACTCGTCCCTCAGACATTTGATTCATGTCCCTGTCATTGGACCACATCACTGTGCACCATGCACTGTATTTTATTACAGACAGTTGTGTGTCCATAATGGGTGAGGTGGGTCTGAATTGAAAAAGGAACTGCAGTCTTATTGGAGCACCATTGATACCAGAGAGAGAGGTCAGGTGTTTCTCTCAAGGGTAGAAGGTAAGGAGAGGGTTTGGCCGGGTTTGGCAGGTGCTGCCATGACAAATACTGAGGGATTTGATGCTGAGGGTCTGAAGGATAAAGGGCTTGCCTGAGGCAACAAGTACTTCTGGTGACAGGAGCTGCTATGAGAATTTACCAGGAATCTCCCTTCATTTCAATTCCTTCATTTTTTCCCTGACAAAAAAAAATAAAACAAAAACAAAAACAAAAACAAAAACAAAAACAAAAACAAAAACAAAAACAAAAAAAACCAACCAAAAAAACCCCAAAAAACAAAAAAAAAAACACCCACACAAAAAAACCCCCCTCACAATTATAAAAAAAAATCTGCAATATAAAAATGTCTCTGGCATATGCCATGCACTTTTTAATCCACAGGCATGGAAGAAGGGAGTGGGGGTACCAACCCATTTGCTAGCTGAACCTAAATAGTGGATTCCTAAACTCGGAGAGGCAAGGGGTGTGGATGCGGCTTTGAAGATCCAGGCAGCATCTCAGGGCTGTAAGACTGACATTCTTCATGCATCATTTTCATCTTGAAATCTTTTCACCTTTATTCCCTTTCCTCTGCAACATGTCGGTTTATGCCACTTGTTTCAAAGTAAATTACCTGGGCTGATTTGTATGGTTTTCTATGATCATTATCTTTTTCCGTAGTGCAATTTATGCTTCCTTCACTGCTCAAATACTTTTATAACATTTCCCTATGCATTACTAAGGCATGAACAGCATGAAATAAGCCCACCCAATGCCACACATACCATGTGTCAGAAGGGAGAAGAGCCCACTTTGTCCCACACCTCCTCTTCCACATCCCTGCCAGGGATGTGTATTCCATGACAGAGACCCAGACACTACATCTTTAATAAATAATCTGTCTTTCAGGGAGCCTCAATGTTTTCTACATCATGCCTGATATCTTTGCATTAATTAAATATTGATATCAATATTCTTACTAAATATTTACTTACTAGCTTCATGACTGTGAGCATATCAGAGTGGGTCAGTGGGTCACTCTCATTTTGAATTTTGAGACTAAGTAGACCACAGTGTTTCATCTTTGTCTCCTTTTAACCTGCTAATCTATGTTTCTCATACATTCTCTATCATCAATACAAAAAAAAAATTTTTTTTAAAAATAGCATTATCCAATGACTGGAAAAAATCCATTGAATGTGTAAAGAAATATTAATTTCTTTTTATTTTGGAATGTGTTTGTGTGGAGTGAAGAGGAAAATCATCAGACTGGTTGAAGGCAGTATTTGAGACATCTGTGAGGCAGTAAGGAGACAGCCACTGGAACCTTCTGAAAATTAACGTGTAACATCTGGAAAAGGTTCACAAGTCTGCAAAGTGATGAGAGCACAGGGATATCAAAGTGGGCAGGTATTGGTTTTACCCCAAATATGGCTGACAAAATGGAAGAAAAGCAGGAAAATAGTGTTAAGAGTAAGCCAGAAAGGACCTTCTTATTCTTGATTTTACTTGTTTCTCTTTTAATCAGTCCTCAGAACATGGGAGGCAAAACAAGGAATGAACTGAACTCCAACTCAGTCACACCTACAGCTCACGTGGATTAACCCATGCTCTACAGTTACCACGCATCTTTGAGACTCAGGCAAGGAGAAGTTGGTACCACGACCCTTCCTGTGAAAGGTCGCTGGCCCTCCACAACAACCCCTTTGCATTTCCTCCAAGCAGTTCCATGCAGGGAGCGATACCACTTTGTACCCATAACCTGCACTTCAAATGTATTTTTCATGCCCTACACCATGTTATCTTCCTTTCACATTTCATTGGCCTTTCTTCTTCTTGAAATGAGGGCTGCCAATTAAGCCCCATTTCCCAGGCTCTATCTTGCATGGTGCAGGGCACCCCAGTTCCCATTTATCCGCGTGGGAAGCGCAGTGTGGGGCCCGATCTCCCGTTCTCTCTGGCAATGCTGCTCTTCTGCCCAAGCATCTCATGGCTTGATGGTTGTTTTGCATCACTATCTTGTTTGCAAGAGGAGGTCATTGAAAGTTCACCTGAAATCCAGGCTCTTATTTCACTGCCATAATCTCTAGGTGACTAAGGATCATCTTTGCTACTTTTAACAAGTCTTTTCACAATCTATACCCTTTTCTTCATGCGTACTGAGGTCTTAAAGTGGTCAACTTAAAGCCATATATCTTGATAAAGTGGCTGAATTACTGCTGCTGAATGGGAGGCCATTATCTACAATTAGTTTATGGCTCTTAATAGCCATTATTGCAAAAGATGGATTTCTCGATAGGGTAAGTGTCTTATCAAAGATCCTGTTAGTCCTGCTTATGAAAACTTAAATGGTAGCTGCTTTCTGGAAAAGATCAGGTTGCTCTCCAACTCATTACCAGCTTATTACTATGGGTAATAAATATGTTATATGCATTATAATAATTATTATAACCTAATATGAGGACTATTTGTTTGTTCTGTGGTGTGTACTGTATGCAAATGTGTGCAGCACTATATAGACAGACTGAAGAAATGCTGTAAAGATGCCACCATCTCGTTTAAAAGAAAAACACCAAATATCTCACAACTAGAGGATGTAGTAACTTGCCTCAGAGTAGCAGTTTTCATTTTCTGTTTACAGAAGTATGGTGGTTAGAAGAGTTAGAATGTGTGTACGCCAATTCATTGGAGAAAACTACGGATTTATGAATCTCCTTGAAGAAGGGCCTCCTGATGAAGGACACAAAGGAGCAGAGAGTAGAGGCAGAGTAGATGGGGTCATGAACTTCATTTTACTCCTCATCATGAGTAATAGTGCTAAACGGATAGTCAGTCAGATCTCTCATTTTCTTTAATTTAACGCTATACTTCTTGCTCCTCACATTACTGACCCCACATTATAACTGAACCATGCATTTTATTACAATGCGAAGCACTGCTTTAAATGCACTAGAAGATTTCACTGCTTTTTGTACTGAAAAGTTATGTGTGGTGAGTTTTGTTCTTTTCACATGAAGAAACAATTCAGAGCTAACAACTTGTATAATTTTAATCAAGTCCCATTTTACACAGGCTGTGAACTTCAATATAGATTGCTGTTTCTTCTGGGCTTCAAATAGTGTACAGCTCAGTACCAGTCTGACCTTTGTGGTTTCATATGGGCGCATACTTTCAGAAGACACTTCATTAGACATCAGTGGTGACAGAGTTTCAACCTTGTAGCCAGCTTTCTTCAGAGCTGCTGATTAACAATATATACATTTTAACCAATGTCACATTGTCTGTGTGTTAAGTACAGCAAGCACACACATGTATATAACTCCTAAGATGCAGCCATGGTTCAATGTCAGAAAGTGAAGGAGCGCTAGCAGCACTAGAATGAAATGTTTGCCCAAAAGTAAAGGTGTGTGCAATTATTAAATATCTGAAGGTTTTAGTCAGGTTTGTGGATTCCTTGTGATGGTGTAATGCACTTAGAATTAATGGACTTCTCTACAGGCAGAAGTATTTTCAGGTTGCTCTCTCTGCTCTTTTAGCTCACTTCCTAACTCAGATTTGAGGAAGTCTTTAAAATTCAGCAAATATTTTGCTCTACTATTTTATGCAAATATAATATTCTTTGAGATAATGGAATTTGTGTTGAATGTTTATGTTGTGGTAGTCCCTACAGGATGACAATTCATGATCCTGTAATGCAAAGCAACATTAAAAGATACAGAAAATGTACATTCCAAGCTCAGACAGGAGATGTAATATGGCTGCTGTGACCATAGGTGGTTCTGAACCCTGTCTTTGTCAAGTACCTTTATTGCCAGCTCTGTCTCTGGTATTTTCCAGAGCAGTTGCTGGATTTTAAGATCAATATATCAAAAGCATGGGATACTATGCCAAATGTGGTCAATTAGTCTTCAAGAGTAGCATTCAGCTTGTCTATCACTGGCTGAGCTGGGCATCGTCTCCCAAGTGTGAGTTACATTCAGTTTCAAACACCTACCTGATGAGGTGAATTTTCCTTTTACAGTATCAGTTTCTCTTGTCTGTACAGTAGCTTAAATTAATAGTTTGGA
The DNA here is from genome assembly GCA_013400915.1 of Pardalotus punctatus. Lineage (NCBI taxonomy): Eukaryota > Metazoa > Chordata > Aves > Passeriformes > Pardalotidae > Pardalotus > Pardalotus punctatus. Next base: position 141,754 of record VZTX01024057.1, on the reverse strand, counting down.
TTTAAGTGCCTATATTTTAGATGGATAAAGTGAAATGAAAAAAATCCTAATTATTTCTAATTATCTGCAAACTAGTTGTGGTTTTATTTGGTTTTACCAAGAACAAGGATCTGAACTGCTTTGACTGATTTTTACCATAGCTCATTTTGACCCCTGGAAGCATTGGTCCACCTGCTAGTCTCCTAGCAGAAACAAAACTTCACCACTTAGGTTGTAGTAGGACTCTCAAAACCCACTGGCTCAGGTTCAGTAGTGAAGGCAAATATGTAGTTTGAAGGTAGGTAGAACACTGGATCTTTCATCACTGTGTTGTCCACTGCTACCTCCAGATTTATGATCTGCCTTCAAGAAGCTTTATCCTACCCTCATACTTAGGTAGACTTGGGTCTAGTCATGTCTTTATTCAGAGTTTAGAACTAAGAATTCGACCTGATTTTTATAGACCTGCTAAATTTGCTTCTTAAATTGGTTTTGCTCTGGCTCTACAAGGTAATTATAGCATTTCCTACAGTGCTGCAGTTCAGACCTATAGTCATCTACCTCACAATCATCGATTCATTTTCTCACTTCTTCTTGTGTTTTGGTTTTGTTCTGATCTATGTGTGTAACTTCACATAAAGCTGAGGGTTTTCTTCTTAGACATTTGCTCTACCTACAGTTTTATTCTCTTGTGACTCTGTGAATAAAAAGCATCTATTTTAGAAGTGCAGCTCTTAATTCTCTCCAGGAAGTCTCAAAATTCTGAAACTTACAGCTCTATTTTATAACTTCACACACATTTCTAGCCATTACTTTAGATGGCTTGTTAAGTATTTTACTCAGCAACAAGCACACTTATGTCCATGACAGGCAGCATGAAGGATGACCCAAAATCACAGTCTGCTTTTAATACAGAAAAAGGCTTAGTGAGTATATTAATGAAACCTGACAGAACCCTGAAATGAGCTGGAAGAAACTATCATCAGAAGTGTTAGTAAGAATTATTGCAGATATTATTATTGACACCACTGTGCTTGCAGTGAACCTCGAATTTTTTTCTGATTGTTTCTTATTAGGAATAATCATGTTTCTTATCTGAATATATATTTTAACAAAAGGGCCATGACATGTCTTCTTTCTTTTTGCATTTTTGTGGGCAAACAGGACAGGTCCCAGTAGATGCATATAAATCACCATACTGATGAAGCTTGTTCTGATTTTTTGGTGCTTGTTATACTAAAGAAACAGAAATGTTCATATTATCTTCATGTTACTCTTCAATATACTTGCAAATCTCTATGGTTCAGGTTTTCATCACTTCCAAGCACGGTTTCTGTTTCTCTATCCTCACTGTGCAGAATGAAGATAAAGATTTTCTGAGTCTCTCTTCAATCATTCTTAAGAAAACACCTTTTTTCTTTTATGATTATTGTTTCACATCAGTGCATGTTCTAAAACAAATGAGGGTATACAGGAGAAATCTGTGATCCCTTAGGTGCATATGTTACCAAATGTCTGGAAGATATTATGCAAACAAAATGCACAGATGATAGAGAAATGGAAAATGGCTCATCATTTCCAAGCCCTTTAGATTGGAGTAATCAGACATCCCCAAATCTGCTGAGCTGTGTTGAAGCTGGAGATAGCACTGAGCTATCAAAATGTCACTGCTCTTCCTGCTAATGGTGCTGCCAGACCGAGTTCTACGGGCCTTACTCAAGTAAAACAGCACAGAAAGTCAGATGGAGCTTTTTGGAGAAATGTTCAGGGTTACTGTTCTCTCTTGCCAGCCGAAAAACAATGTCAGTGTCTTAGAGGACTACTAACAAGGAAGTAATAAGTGCCGTAGTAAAAGAAGAGTGTAGAAGAAATTGAAAATGCAAAGTTAATGTTAACCGATGGCAGAAGCAGAGAAGACTGGTCATTAGCAATTCACACAGGCTTTCAAATATGAAGTAATCATTATCACTGTTTGCACAGAGCACAATTTCAGCTTTTATCATAACAGCTTATCTATAGCTCCCAGCACTGAAACCATTTTTATATTCAGTGCAGTATATTTGTTGACCCTACTGTATGAAAACCAGGATCCATAAGTTCATAATGTACATTCAGAATGTAAGAAGCCCCCAGATGGCAATTTTCAAACAACTTCTGATGCAAACAAATATACAAAGCCACTTTTTACATAATTTGCTAAGGTTAGTAGCTCCTCATTCCTCAAGCAGTTGAAATAACTTCTGTTCCCTAGACATGCTTGGTGCACCACTGCAGCAGATATGAGTTCACTTTAGGCACATAACTCACAGAACTCATTAAACATCCAATTTAGCTGTTCAGAATTACAGTTTGTGAGGGCTTATTTCTCTCAATACAAAAGAAACTTCAGAAGACTAGTCTTGTCTTCTCCTCTCCCCCAAATCAGTTCCAATGCTCAACTCCCACTGTAAATTACTATTCAGTGCAAGCCAGAGTCTCGAGAACTCGCTGGCCTGTTTGCTATTGGCAAGCACATCACCATCGTTCAGCAGTTTTTCAGGTTTTTCAAACTCCTCTTTATTTCACTGGAGACGATGAAAGCAGAGGAGGTTGATTAACATGGACGTAGGATCTGTCCAAGATTTTTGACCCAAGAATCTGGTGGCCATCATGTGCATCAGCAAGAATACTGTAAAATATATCTGCAAGATTTGGCATCATCTCAATACTCCACACACAACAAAACTATATGACTGTAAAATGTATTTGATGGCCATTGGTAGTGACAGGACTTGTCTTTTTAAATTCTGTCTCATCTCTAGAGTAATTGAACTCTATTTGCACTGTAGTTCAGCTCTTAGAAGCTTGAGTTCCACCTTCCAATACATCATTATCATTTGATTGCAAAGACTTTACTCTTTTCCAAACACTGAAGAACAATGCAGGTCCAACTCTGAGAATTAGTAATCCAAAGATTGTGGATATATTTTGACCTTTAAAACAAACTACCCCAATGGACTGAATAAAAACATGTCTTGTCAGCCAATCAAGATGAAATGATCCCCTGAAGCAGGGATTTGGCACTGTTTGAGAAATTTTTTAAAGTTTGCTTTGAAACCTGCTTGAACAAAAGCTCTTGTATATTGAAAGAGTTATTGAGGAGTAGTTAAAATACTGTATATTTTATGTGTGACTCTAATTTCTACATGGATAGAATAATTAAATATATGTGAAGAGAAATAGTTCATTAAGCAATGAGTGTAACTGCAGTTTCCTAACATACGTCTTCATCTCTGCACAGACAATAGTTTCTATTGTTTTCTTTAGCTTGTGAAATAGAACCAGCTGTCACCAACACTGCTTCCTTTTCAGTAAAACAGAGCATTTGGCTGTGGCAAATTGTCCAGCTTTTCTAACTATCCAACATACAAGTTCATCTGTCCCTTTTCCGAAGATTTTGCACTGAAGGGCTAACAAGAAGATACACAGCTTAGTCATGTTACTGCCTTCAGCACTTAATTAAAGAGGGTGCTACTAGAAAAGTGGATTTAATCCCAGTGTTTTAATTGAGTTCTAGCTTGGCACAAGTCCACCTGTCTGGATTCAATTGGATATAGTTCTTTCCTTCTCACTCCAGACATTACCCTTGCCTGCTCCCATTGAACTGCTGCAGTGATTCTCCCCTTGCATCTGAGCACATACAAAGGCAGTCCTAGAATACAGAAAGCCTCCTGCATAAAAGGGATGTAGCTTCAAAGCTACCATTTAAAACTAAAGCGTTACACCATTTACATGTTCAATTGTGTGAGGGAGGCAGCTGTGTTCACACTCTGACCTCACACTGAGTGTGATGGTGTAGCCACAACATGGAGCTCAGCACAGACAACTAAAATCAGTTCAGAAAGGCATCATCTGTCCTGCTTGCAAAACCCAAGCTATCACTTCATAATCGTACTGGACAAGTTTATACAAGGTGCAGTGACTTCACAATGAATTACAAAGGGAACAGAGATTTCCCTCTCAGAGTTGCAGAGTACATGAAGACAAAAGCCTGAATGTATTGAAGATGGGCAGTATTTTGCAGCTTCATTTTACTCATCTTTGAAAATCCTAACTAGATAAACAAAAAGGTTTGCAGAGTAGATTTCTTGGAGACAGGATTGTAATAAGGAAGTTACAAAACTGCTATTAAAATTCTTTTGTCAGTAGTCCATAGGTAGTAAACATCCTAGAAGTGGAGAGGAATCCAGTATAACCCAAGGTCACAGTCCAGTTGCTCCTAGGGCAGAAAGGGCTCTGAATCTTGTAGCTAAGTACAGTCACCAGGCTATCAGTCCTTCACCAAAAAGAAAACAAAGCAACACAAAATGGAGGTCTCATTTTTTCCCACTTCACACAACAAATTTTAAAGCCTGACATTGCAACCTTTCGACTCAGGATCTTCTATGATTCTATAGCATGATTTTATTTGATGTCTCTAGCCAAAGAGTTGCTCAGTCATATCATGAGGAAGAGGAAAGGACAAGGGTGGAAAGAAACAAAGAGAAGGAAACTTGAAAGGAGTGTGTTAACACCCTCCTGCAAAACACCAAAGAAAGAGATCAAGGGCTGTGTCACAGCAGTGGGATTCATCTTCATCCTCTCTAGCATTCAAAGAGATGTCTAAACCAGCCATCTAGGTTCCTTGTCTGAGAAGAGACAGGCACCTTCAGATGGCAACTCAGGTCAGAATTCTCGCTGCCTATCTGGGTAGAAGACTAATCCCTCATGCTCCAGCAGCCATGTAGCTGCATCCACCACTGAACTGGTTCATTAAGGGTTGAAACATCAATGTATGCATTGCTCGCCACTCCCAGAGCCTTGATCCTCTCTCATGTCTAACTTCTACAGTTCATCCTTAGTGCCTCCTTCAGACATAGGATGCATCTCTTGAAAGATATTTGAACTTTTAGAGTCAATATGGCACTGGGCATGAGATTCGTTATATTTTAGAGCTGCTGAAAAACTGACTAGTCTCAGCACGGACACCAGTGCATCTGGTCTGTACCAGTATGATGGCTCTGTTTCCCTTGAGGTGACATACGTGAAATATTGAGACTACACCCCCTCCCCACATGAAAGCAAATACTAAGAATTGCACATGTTTACCAGCCTGGAAGACCTGCCACCTCATACAATTATGACCTGTCAAGCATTTGCCAGTTTCACTCTCTGAAAAGAGCATTTTGCCACTCTCGGTTTGCCCATCCATTCTGCTGCTAAAAAGAAAACTTTTTGCCAAAGAACATTAATGCTAAAGAAGGGGATATTAAGAGGAGGGGGAAGAAAGAGAGCAACATTTCTTACTGAAAATAACTGTGTAAATATCACAATGTGCATTGTTAGGTCTGTTGAACTTACTTGACTCCAACACATTATAAAACTAAATTCATTCACTTAGCCGGTAGGAGGCAAATGCCTAACTCAAAGTTACATGTCCCCAGATTCATCTTTATTGAAAATTATCAGGTAACCAAAGTCATGTTTTATTTGGTTGTTTTAATTTAGGATAGACACACAAGGCTTCATACTGAGCAAATTCTGGAGATTAAAAAGTGCCTTCTAAAGTCATCTAAACCTCGTGCCGAACAACTCCATGATTCCAAGAATTACCCCAGCCTCAGCACTCAAACAGGCGGACAAAGGAGCAGCTCACTCTCTCCTCTCTCTGCACAGAGCCACTTCTTCCCTAAAGTGAAACCATTATTTGTATCTGCAGTTTTGCCCCGCTTCTACTTTTAAGAAAGACCAAAGCCACTGGCAGGGAATTTTCCCCCATGAGGCTGTTCTCTCCTCTCTGTCTAATGTTGTAGATGTCTTGTTATTTTGTGAGTGACTTCATTGCTGTGATTAGTCTTCAGCTTCTTCAAAGGCTGGAATAGGGGTTGGCTGCCCTTAGAAATAAGTGATATAGAAGTATTTCTCTAAGTTCCCCTACATTAGTGACACTGTTACTTGGGCTGGTTTTCATTTTGCACTGGTATAGGGAGCTGTCACAAAAGAGGAAGTGAAGCCCTAACCAAATGAGAACCTAAGTCTCAGTGTTCGTTTACCAATTGAGACAAGTTGCAGGCACTAAAAACAAGTCCTATCAAACTTTCATCAGTCATTTTCCCCTTCCTCTTGAAATAACTGTGCAGCTTTTCCTCTTCCCCACCTACCAATCCCACCAGCCTGCAGGAGACTCAGGTTTGGTCTCACACCTTCTGTGGCAGTACTAAGGCTGCAGGAGGATCTGGGAAAAGAGAAGCTGCAGGCAGCCAGATTCTTTGCCTGTGCCTAACACAGGGATCATGTCAGCTGAGCGGGAAGCAGAAAGCATTTCTCGAAGTGCAAATAGCTTCTCATTTTCAGAGGTAACCTCCCACGGTGGCACCTTTACATTCCCAGCACTCGGTGACCACGGTGCAGGATTGCCAAATCCTTTGTGATCCACACACAGTTTGCCAGTACTCCCAGCCTGCTCTCGTTTTCTTACACCAGATGTACCAGACCTGGGGAGAACAGCAGGTCAAACTAGAGGATGCCAGATGCGTGTGGCTGTGTAAGGAGGCCACTTTATTCCTGAAGGCCTGCTGGAGGCAGGAGGGATGATTCACACGGGCTTGTCTCTCACCAGCTGGGGAAGATCCACGACGTGCAAGGAGCCAGCAGATTGCAGAACATGCCGTGCCATGCGGCACTCGGAGAGAGCAGCTTGCGGCATCCAGCATGTGCGCTGGAGATGCTGCTGCTGCCTGTGCCTGCTGCTGTCTGTCAGCGCTGCTGCTGCACCCATCAGGGGCCAGCAGGGACCCAGAGCAGAGCTGGTGGGCTAGCAGCAGCAAGGTGTGATGGCCCAGGCTGTTTGGAGCTGTGGGAGTTTGGAGGAGGCAGTGAAGGATTCAGGTTGTTGGGAGGGTTTGAGGGAAGCAGAGGGGAATGCGTCAGTGTCTGGGGGGACATCTGAGTTGGGGCAGTGGGACTCACAGGATGGCTGAGAGTCACTGGGGAGGGAAAGGCTCTCAGCCAGATGAACGTGTTGGAGTGTTGCTTGTAGGACCTGGCAATCTGGGCACCCCTGTCATAAGCATTTAGAGGCACTTTGGTTCTGTCTTTCCCAAATGAGTACTTGTAAGTCGCCTTGATGTTAATGAGAATTACATGCACGCATCAGGGAAAGAATAGTCCCTCTACAATGGGCATGTGACAGCTAAAGTGCATCAGTCAGGAGGGAAACAAAAGAGGTCATAATTTATGTAAAAGGTTCATTTTTAATGTAAATTCTGCCCCCAAATGTTCTGCTTACCAGCCTGAATATGTGGTATTTGGCAGCAGAAAATGAAAGGGGTGAAAAACTCACTGCTGGCAGGTAACTGCATAATGTGATAGATTGATTTAAAATCCTTGTCATCTTTCTTTTTCACCTGCATACATAACGATCCTCTGTTAGTCATTAGGGTTCCTTGTACCTTCAGCACTCTAAAAAATATTGGCTTTGAAATGATACTTCATTGTTAAGGAATTTTTGTCAGCTAGCTCCATTTATCGATGTATCAAAGCCATTTTACAAGAGATAGGCTCCACTTTGGCACGGGTAGCGCATACATTACGTGCCTTGCGAGGACTCATCTCATTCCAGCACTGAGTGGAAGTGCCAATTGCCACTGCGGTACATAATGAGACATGTCACCCTGCTTGGGGACAGCAAGGAGACGGGCATGAATCAGCCCCCAGGGTTTCCTCCCGGCCAGAGATGAGAGGAGCAGGGACAGGAGGGTCACAGCACACACATGCTTGGGGTACTCCTCTGCCCAGAGGAGCAGGGGACTCTGCTGTCAGGGCTCCCAGGTGGGGGGAACATATGCCACCAAGCTACATTTTTCTGTTGTTCTATTTACACCTCCTCCCCCGACAGCGAGAGCCAAGCCAGGAAACACTCTTTTCTGCAGCCATATGTGTGTCTGCAATGAGGATTTTTTTCAGTGTATCAGTGATAACTGAGGGTGTCACAGAGCTTTGTGAGCAAAATTTTGTAGCATAAGCCAAACAACAGAACGACTACTACCAGCAACTACCTCCAAAGCTGTTCAGGCTGTCTTGGGAATTAAATCATTTTTCTTTGTCCTTTTGTTTAGAGCTTTACCTTGTGTTGCCGAGCAACTGCACAGGGAAAGTTAATGGCAAAGCTCTCCTTTTGGACCAGGCAGGTAGGAGGTCTTTGAACTGAGTCCATCTCTGTGGAAAAGACAAGGGTTAAGAGCAGAGAGAAAGTTCACAGTCATTTGGATCTTCTTGCATTTTCCATGCATCCTAGAAACAGAGGGTGCTGCAGCAGAGATAGGCAAAGACAGGTCTTTCCTGTGCATGGGTTATTATGGTGCAAGTTCGAGGAAGCTGAACCCAAGTGCAGGCTATGTCAAAAAGAAAATACCATCGCACCAGAGATTTCCACTCTGAATTATCCTACCAACAGGCTTTCTCCCTCAAAAGGAAAATCTCAGTCTGTTGCTGCTTAGGCACTCATAGTCTAAGCCTCTGCAGCCCAAGCAGGAATCTCTGTCTCCATTAATCACAGTGGAGCTGTAAACGATGCCACAGCTTCCTGCCAGCAATACCTACTTCACCTTCCAGCTGAAAAACTCAAAGCCCACAGATTCCCTGTGAACTGGGACATGTATTTTTTGCAGGCTGAAGGTTCAGCACTTTAATAGTGAAAGAAGGGCCCAAGACTCTGTCTCATACTGTCTCCCACACCCAGTTTGCACAACTCACTGAGCATGGTCACAGGAGTCGAGGAGTCCTGACCAGTAGGCACTTCCACCCACCACCACCGAAGACTCCTGAGCCTTGTCTTTTCCATTCACTGCTTTGCTTTTTCTTTTAGGAATATTATTAATGATCCAAATCCTGTTTTCTAGCTACACCACATAACATTCGTGTCTCTCAAGGCCAGGGTTTCAAAGGACTCGCATTATTTCTAATTACATCTTTCATTTTGTAAACTCCTAGGTTTAGAAGGTATTAATTAGATTGGCCTAGTTAGTACTATTTTCAATTCATGATTTCACTGTGCCTCATATATTTGGCATTATTCCCAGGAGCTCAACTGCTGGCCTCAGGACACTGCACAGGGACACTTCCAACTCTCTTTGCAGAGAAGAAACCCAATGAAAGTCAAAGCTTTTGCACCTAAAGACTCAAAAGAGCACCAAAAAAAGTGTTCGTTAAATACAAGCCTCTTGAGCTTTTAAAGCAATCAAGCCAGTACAATGACATTATAGGCTCTAATTTTAATACCAGTACTAGTCAGTTGAACCAGTGTGACCTCAAGTGTTTTAACTCTGGTCCAGACATAGCCAGAATAAAGGAATTGATCTCCAAAAGCTATACATTCTATTTGTGCTTCATTTAATCTCCAAAGGCTAATAAATACATCAGTAGGATCATGATTGAGCTGTGTGTGGAAGCCAGAGATTCAGTAAAAAGATGGTTTCGTTTCTGCTGGTTTTCTATGGGAACCAGAGGGAACAAGAAAAAAGACATAAGAAAGGCAGAGAACTACTGAGAGCTCATGGGATGACTTCAGTTGAGCCAAATGGAGCACAACCCCTCTGTCTCTCTCACTGACAACCTCTCTCTCTATCAACCTATTTAGAAGTGAATATTATTCTATGTTCATCATTCACACTAGAAAAAAGCTACTATTGCAGATGAAAACCTATACCATGATAAAAAGAAACGCAATCAAGCCTAATTTTTGTCATACTGTACCATAGGTGCAGTCATGAGAGTTGTGCTGAGGCTCGGATAAAAATAGCCCTATGGTATTTTGCAAAGTTTGCAGGCTGATTTGACCTGGCAGTTTCTGTGTTTCTACCTAGTCTAGCATCCTGTCTCGGAGAAACACTTACAACCAGCAGCTTCAAACAACAAGAAATGAAACCTCTCACAGCAAATGATTGATTACTGAAGACAAACTAGCTCAGCTTGGTAACAAAAGCCCCATACACAATGATAGCATGCTAGTTATAGCTCATATATGTTAAAAACCAAGAAGTCTTTGCTTTATCACTAACAGCACCATGGACTTCTAGCAGTTGTAGAACTGTACCCAGAGACAACCACCTTATCCACAAGCCGTCAGGTCTCTCTCACTACTTTTTCTGAACACAGTAAAGGTTAGGTTATTTAACCTAGCAAGGTAAATTCAGTTGTGAGCTATACGAAAGAGTAAATACTCCCATATGGTTAAAACTGAGGAGATACAAATTTAAGATCTCAGCTAAAACTATAGAAATCCACCAATGTGCCAACATCATAATGTAATTGTACACAGCCCAACTCACAGTACTAATATGGTTTAATATTTCCAGCAATTTTTGTCTAAAATTATCAAACATTTTATTCTAGTTTGATAATGTTTTATTCCTTTTAATTCAAAGTATTTGTGTTCATATGTAAGACTGATAACCTCTTAGTTCTCTCACTTCTAAACAGGAAATTACACTGTAGAGTTCTCTTCTAAGATCTCTGATAAGGTTCACACCTATGTGTACATACGCATACCTGATTAGGGCTGGGATAGAGTTAATTTTCTTCTTAGTAGTTGGTACAGTGCCGTGTTTTTAATTTAGTAGGAGAACAATGTCAATAACGCACTGGTATTTTAGTTGCTGTTCGTAGTGCTCACTTTAAATCCAGGATTTTTCAGATTTCCATGCTCTGTCAGCAAGCAGCCTGGAAGGAGAAGAGCCAGGACACCTGATCCAAACTGGCCACAGAGATGACCCATGCCATAGAACATCATGCTCAGTATATAAACCTGAGGGAGCTGTCCAGGAACCACAGGTCACTGCTCAGGGATAGGTTGGGCATTTGTCAGTGGGTGGTGAGGAATTGCACTGTGCATAGTGTCTCTGTCTCAAGTTTTATTTCTCTTTCTCTCTTTGTCATTACAATTATTATTGTGATTGTCATTGTTGTTTTCATTTGCATTATTAGTAGCATTATGTTTTACTTTGTTTCAATTATTAAATGGTTCTTATCTCAGCCCCCGAGTTGTTGCTTTTTTTTCCAATTCTCCTCCCTAGCCAGGGCAGAGGTGTGTGAGCAAGTGGCTGTGTGGTGCTTAGTTNCATTGTTGTTTTCATTTGCATTATTAGTAGCATTATGTTTTACTTTGTTTCAATTATTAAATGGTTCTTATCTCAGCCCCCGAGTTGTTGCTTTTTTTTCCAATTCTCCTCCCTAGCCAGGGCAGAGGTGTGTGAGCAAGTGGCTGTGTGGTGCTTAGTTGCTGGCTGGGTTAAACCACAACATAATATTTGTTGTTAACTTGTATTTCTAAGTGACAATATGCATTCACAACTGAAAAATCACTTTATCAGGAAAGATAATAATAAATTTCTCTTTGCAAGCGTTGTGTGTCTCCAGAATTCCCTAAACACCATTAAAGCCTTCCTGAGTCTTTTCAACCCATGTTAATTAATATTAATTATATATTAAGAATACTCTGTGGCAGACAGCAATTCTAGACAGACCATAGCCAGATCAAATTGTACCTTTAATTGCATTTTAAAACATGCAAAGTATAAATTCTATATAATGTTATTGAAGCTAAGAAGGCTAGAAGGGTGTAGTGGTGGTCTCTGTCCTCCCTAAGAGATATGGGATATCTCACTGACAGGAAACCACCAGCCAAACACACACTCACAGCTCAAGGAAAGCATCATATGAGTTCCATGCTAATTGTTCTTCCTCCTCACACACACACTGGCTCCTGGTGGACAAACAGACCAGTGTGGCTGAGCACATTTCAGCTACACACAGCTTGTTTGCCCAGAAGCACCGAAGTCTGAAGACATCAGACACAGCCTAAGAGAGGCAACTGCACCCAGGTGAGAGTGAAAGAAAGCCACCTCCGAAGAGACTTGAGGAATAAAAGAGCAAGAAGTCCTTGTCCAGGCTGGCAGGCAGAACTGGCAGCCCGTGCTGCTGGAAGTCTGAGCTGCAGAGCTTTCTGGTGCCCAGGAGATAAGGACAGGTACTGAGCCTGCCAGAAAAAACCAGGATGCAGGATCTAAGGGTTTGTACTGAGCAATCACATGCACACATCAACAACTGGACTACACTGCCTGTGGCCAAGCATATTGCCAGACACTGCTTGAAACTCACAGCCTCCTCTGATGAACAAGATACCTTCTTCAGAGGTTATTCAGAGATGAGGCTTCAGGGTGTGAGGAGTTATTGGGAACACAGGGGTGAGCTATGGAAGGCTGCCTGTTCCTACTGGGGCATCTTTGTTGGTCTGCAAAGAAGCATTTTATCCCCCTCCAAGAAATGCCATGCAAACAGCTGAGCACTTGGTCCTCGCTGACATTTTTCCCAATGGCTTCTCATGCTAATAATTTTTAATTTAGGAGAGAACACTGATTCTGCTATTTTAGCCTTCCAGTTACCTTTATGTCTCTTTTTTTTTTTTTTTTTTTTCCCCAATAAAGGTATTAGGTTAATGCAAAATGCTGTAGCCAGGAAATCAAGAGCTTTTTTTTCTGTCCCCAGTTCTGGTACTGCCTCCCTCCATGCCATCAGCATTGTCACAGGGCTCTCACCCTCCCCGTGCCCACAAAAGACTGCAACACTTACACAATTGGAGGAACTTGCTGGTTACATTTGACCAGCCCTATATACATAGTATGAATTTTAAGTGCAAGAAATTCTCTATAAGCCATATGGCATTGATATTAATATATCAATAAATTTCTCCCTTATTGCAACAGGTGTTCAAGTCAGTAGTTTCACCATACAATACAATGCACTGTTAGGTCCTTTTCTGTCAGCAAGAATAAGCCAGATGCTTTTCCACAACATACTGGCAGAAATACGGTGCTATATAGCCAGAAAAAGCAAACTTTGCCTCAGCTACAGATGAATGTCTACAGAAAAGCTTTTTAAATCTTGCTTCCTTAAAAGTGATTAATTTTGACAGAGGATATACCTACTGATATCTATCCAGATGATCAAATACTGTTGGAGCTGAGACGGGTTCATCATCAAGGAATATGAAATTCCCCTAATGTCACAATTACATTTTTCTTATTTCTTTCTATAATACCATTAGACAAAGGAAAAAAAGTAGTAATTTTCATTTTTTTCTCCATTAACTACTTTTTTTCTTATTTATCTTCTGTATTCACTCTCATTTATCTTCCTTCTCATTTCCTCAGAGAGCAAACAGTGCTAACCTGCTTTCCTACTTCTCTCATTAAATATAGTTTTAATTATTTTTACTTCAGCTGTACCTATTAGCTCTCTAAAGTTCTCTTCCAGCTGCATATATTAGCACCTCACTATTCTACTCATTCTCTCTTGCAAATATCACCTGCTTTTGGCATTTGAATCTTTGCTCTTTGATCCTTTAATTGGCATCTACTGCTGAATTTCTGTGGGGCCACAGACCCTGCAGTAATTCACACTCCCAACCCCTAAGCCTCCCAACCTGACTATATATCACAAAAAACCCCTAAGCCACCTAAAGACTGCATGGCCACCAACCAAGCATTATCCGGCCATGCCAGGGTCCCTGAGTGCTGGCACTGGCATTGCCGCTCGTGCAACCCCACAGTCAACCAACACCACAGCTGCTCTTCCAGCTCTTTGTGCCTTTTTTGGGAGGTAAATTTTCTGCCAGATGCCACCCAAGGGGGCCAGCAAGGAGATGAGTGGAGAGGGAGGAAGGCAGGACTGCCTCTTTTGCCCACAGGGCACATGGGAGGATTCACAGCAAGTATGAAACTGCCATCTGGTAAGTGCAAAAACCACACAGTGACAGGAAGAAATGTGCATTTAGATTCTTTCCAGCTACCACTTTTCTGTTTTAATCACAATCACAGTTTCATGTGGGCAGTGCATTACATTGTGGGGAGGGGGTTGCTGTTTGCTTCGCTGAACTGTTGAACTTCACCAGGCGTTCAGATCAGCCAAGAGCAAAGCACACGACAAGAAACGGTCTCAGGTTTTGCAATCCTGAGTCATCAGCTTCAATGGGAGTTTGTCTGGAGGGGAGGAGGGAAAACCGTTAACAAATAGGCCTAAAAATAAATGCAAGGGTTTCCTGACATTGTTTTCTGGTCTTCTGTATTCCCCCTATGAAGGAAAAAGAACAGTGGGATTCAAACTGCATTTTCGTTTGTTGTTAAAATTCAGAACCCAAGAAAATATATAACAGGACTCGGAAACAAAAGCAGGTCTTGGCAGTAGCCATGATGACCTTCACTTCTGTTGTTCCTGGGATTTGCGAAAGAGAAAGGAAATCACCCATCATTACCAACACCGCTTCAAATTATTAGTTAGAAGCTTAAGGATCCAAAGACTCTACACTTCGAGGACCTGCTTGCTTCCAAAAGCTAAATGACTTTCATAAAAGGAACCAGTACATTACATTTATAAGTAACATCTTAAACTTTTCCATGTCAGAGAAGATAATGAAAGCTCTAATTGGTTCTTTCAGTACCTTCAGAGAACCTGACAGAAATTCTCCCACATCTGCAGCAGCCAAATATACAACTTTTCTAGCCATGTATCTATCTATGTCACAGGAGAGGCATAAAAAAGAAGCAGCAATATTGATCTTTCAGAAATCTATACAAAAACTATTTAGGTTCATCTATCTTGGATACTATAATTATAGAGCACAACTCAGGCTGCCTGTTAGGTTCCTCAAAACAAGCTGAAAAGTAGTAGTTTGAGTATTTATTTTCTTTTTTGGAGTACCTCCTTGCAAACAGTCCTAAAGATAAAAAATCCACAAGTTTTCCTAATGGTTTACAAAAGCATAAATGTTCATTTTTAGGGTTTTTTTTTTTTTGTGTTAGACAAGATGTACATAACAGGCAAATTCCACTGGGGTCTGGATGTGTCTGGGGTCTGTCCTGCTGATGTAGCAGTGTATGAGTGTTCTCACTGTTGCCCTTCGGATGCCCTCGCCCAGCTGCTGTGAGGGAGCGAGCCAGGGCCTGTGTGAGGCTGAGCTGTCTACCAGGACTAACCTAAAACAACCTATTCCACATTTTTTGCTGTCCTAGTCAGCCTCGACTTCACATCAGAAAGTTTAAGACCCCCAATTATTATTGGTTGACCTCATAAGACATTCAGTACACAGAAATAAAGTATAATTCACTCACAGAGTTAGGTGAAAGATACTTGCTTGACTAAAGGTTTCCAGTGTGAGGAACAAGGGCCAGTTTAACTGGTGTAATTTGCTGCAGGGATGGCTCCTCACCTCGCTTGATGCTTGCCAGATGCTCATCCTAGTCCTCTGCTCCTGCAAAACCAACACCTGCTTCAGCTGTTTCTCCCAGTGCCCTCAGGCATTTTGCTACTCCTTGCACATCTGCTGGGACCCTGAATCCTTTTGACCTGAGTAAGCAAGTATCCATCACCACCCTGCCTTCTGCTAGACAAGAATTACAGATGCCCAGAGCCACCTGCTACTCTTCCATCCTTTATTTCCTACCCATCAAGTCACACTGTTCTTGTTTGTTAGTGGTCAGAGTGCTTTGAATGCAAGACAAAGATGTTATCAGCGTTATTTCTGTGTACATATCCTGTTTCAGTCCTTTTTTCTTCTAGGTCCTGCCCTCCCTGTGACTTCTCCATGACCTTACCACTTGCTCTGTGAGAGTGCCTCTGGTTATTGTGCATCTATGCTTAGATGCTTTCCTGTAACTGCTTTACCTTGATCTGCTTCGTGCACTTCCAGCAAACAAACAAGTGGAAAAAGGCTGAAGCTGTAGTCAAAATGCATTAATTTGGAAGTATAGTATATCTGTCTGAGGGACAGGGGAATGAAAAAGACCTCAAAACCAAAAAAGTGTAGTAGATGTAAGGAAGTACGTCCACAGGTTCCCATTTTTCTTCCAATGCAGTTTATCATGACAGTTTGTCTTACAGAGATGATCTGCGTGCTGTCCTTCACCACTCTGACCAGTGAACCTTATCAGCTCAGGAAAGTGGCTAATTATTACAAAAATTATTATCAGAGACTATAAAATAATTATAATATTATTTTATATTGTAAAATATTCACCTACAGATCTTCTGCTGCCACTGCTTGTTTGAATTGTCACCCTCCATGTGACAGCTCCAAGCCCATGTTCTGCTGAGGGCAGGGTGCTCCTGGCTGGCTGGTGAAGCTGGAGCATCATCAGTGGAGGCAGAGCACAGCGAGGAGCCAGCCAGGCTGGGAGGCAGCTGGCATCATCTGCATTGATGCAGAGACCAGCCATCAGCTGAAATCCCTTCTCCTGCTCATCTCCTGATAATGTAATTACTTGATCAAGCCCCAACTTCATCAAAGACAAACTTGATCTCTGAACCATGTCGTGATCTAGGGACAATGAAATATTTACAGTTGGGATGAAACACACAAAAGGAGCTTTTACAGTCAAGATGGAGATGGGAACAGAACATTTTTGGATGCTGAGCACTGACATTCTTCTTCCTGAGAAAAGACAAGCCCCAAGTTCGATTCACAAAATAAAAATTAAAACATACATTCATATAAAATTTGGCATCATTTTATATAAAGCTATGAATATAATTTAAAACTGGAATGGACAACAATGATCATTTGTTTTGATCTCTTACAAGGTATTAACTATAGGAATTCCCTGAATTCTTGATTTAAAACAATAGTTTGACAATATTTATTACAGGCCTGTGACTAATTATCCCACCTACTACTAAACTTTAATCAGTGAAAACTGAAATAAAATATTGTAGTTCTACAGTGAATGTAGTGTGGTAATACATTGTTTCCTTTTCTTATAGAATGTTGAATTTAGAGGCTAAAATCCACATCAAATTGAAAATATGTAAATAGATTTTCACTGTTGTAAATAGATTTTCACAGCCTTTAGAAATAGCCAAATATATATAATGTTGGCATCATTGAAAACCTGTGTAGAAACCTGGTTTGTATCCAAAGTCAGTTAATCTCTTTCCAAAATGCAGTCTAAATAAGAATTGATTTGGTAACATTTTAAAATTGTATTATCAAGAAAGCCAGGTCTAAACGTACCATTTTAACTTGATTTGCCATTTCTCATTATCATTTTACTATTTATTTTGTCCCATTTTTCAATTGAATGACTTAAGTATTGCCCTTGAGATGCTCCTATTTATAGCATATCTTAGAATTTATTAGGTTCACAAAAATTCAGTCAATGATGTTAACCTTTACAAGAAAGAATCACTCAGACTCCTTAATTCCATTTCACTGCATTGCAGTGGTAGCTATCTTTCTCCATTTTATCTAAATTTTACTTATTTATTTCACTATCCTAAGGTTGCCTCAAATAGGAGGACCTTTTCAAGCTTCAGATTTTCATAGCCTCTTTATTAAATGCAAATTTTTTCTTTTTGTAGTTTTCCTTTTTACTGAAAACCTAGGACAAATGACAAAAAATGTCTAAGATCTAAGACGTGTAAGGTATTGTAAGACATGTTCTGCAAAGACAGAGAAGCCTTACCTTCCATAAAAGGATGGACAAGTCCAGACCAGGGCTAGGAATAAAACTGAAAGAATGACCATCCGGGTCATCTCAGAGTAATGTGCATTTTCTGCTTCAAAATTAATAGTAAGACCACTAAGGCCAAGAACACTGGCACACAAGAAAAAAACGAAACAAAACAACTCATGCAAAACTGAATTAACTTAGTAGATTATCAAGAGGTTAAATAAAATGTCTGCACAGTGTAGAACATATATCACTGAAGAGCTCCAGCATATCAAGTAGATAATATGACTATGGATTCACGGAAAAGAAGGTGATGGCAGGTTAATTAACCACATTTCATGTAGCTCTAGAAAGATCACAAAAGGGGCAAAGTCTCAGAAATGGTAGTAAAAGCTGCTACATTTTAACTTTCAAAGTTGGAATTGGCACGGATTTTGATTGTAATTGCTGTCACTGACTGCTGACTGTTTTACTCTGGTGTTCAGGAGTATGTGCCCAGTGAGAAAGGCCTCAGCACAGAGGTTCTTTTAGAAACTCAAGAGAAGTTAGAAGGATGGGAAGCCCGGACAGAATCATGATGTTTACTCAACCAGCCCCAAAAGCAAAAGCACCAGCTCCAATGCAATGGCATAACACACGGAAGAGGCAGGTATTTTATTAGGGCCATAAAGTGATTTTGTCGCACAGAAGGGTCAGCAAAGTTCAGACTTCCAACCTTTCTTCTCACTTTCTTATGATTATGAGAAAAAGTGGCAAAGTATCTTCCTCTTTGCAAATATAACTCTCTTCCTACCTCACAAGCCATCTCTGCCACCCCAAGTCACACTGTAATCTTGGCTGCAGGGAGAGCCAGCAGAGCAGGCAGGGATCCCAGCCTCTCTGAGGCATCACAAGGCAAAGGAAGTGATGTACAGATCCAGCCTCTGAAAAACTCTCCTCCTCTTCATTTTGGAAAGTCAAACTTGCCAGTTTACAGAGTGCATTTGCAGACAAATGGATGCTGCCTAACAGACTCTGCAGGGACTTGTAACCAAACAGAGTGTGGTGCTCAGGGAGAAATTCCACAGCTCCAGTGACTGCACCTGCAGCACCCAGTGTCTGCCTGGTAACAGCAGCTCTTTCTATCCCTCCAATTTGGGATAAAAGATAAGGACCATTTCATTTTGTAATACACGGATTAAAATAGTGATCTTCAATAATAAAATTGAGACAGAAAAATACAAGGCAGGGGTTTTCCAGTAAGGCCAGCACCTTCTCAGTTGTCTGTCCCTGTCTATCACCTTTGCCATGCTTGAAAAACCTCCTTTTCAATCAGGATTTTCCTGTGACAGTATTCTCTGTGACAAGTCACATGGCAATGTGAAAAACTAGATTATCCTTTCCATTCTTCCTTGATGTTTCCATGAATCACATATTCATTGGATCCCTCTGCTACTTTTCCCAGGAGAAAATTTCCCAGGGTGAAAATAAAAGGAGGGTGAGATTTGTCATCACACAGACAAAAAACTGTAGAGTGTGCTATTTATGGGACACATCTACCTTCTCACTGACCTTGCTTTCTTTGCACATTTATATATCCATTAGAATTTATTAACTATGAATACATTAGGCTCCAGGTGCATAACAAAGTGTCTACAAAATGTATTTTAATAAAATATCCCAACAGCATGTCCAGATAATGCCTGCAATGTCCCCATATGTCTCACTACACAGATCACACAACTTAGTATGTCCTGGTAATATGACCTGCAATAAGTATTGTCAGCTACACTCATTACCATTTAAGATAGGACAAAAAGGCAAGCTTCTATTAAGTGGTTTTGGGTTTCTAACTGTTCTATTTGATACTTAAGAGCATAATATTTTAATTAAGGGGTTTGTTTTCCCATTATGGAAATAATTTTGAAGCAACTTTCCTCCTGGTTGCTTAAGCATGTTCATTACGATGCAATGCAATTTACCCAGCTGGACAGGTCTGCAGGTGGCCAGAAACCCATTAGAGGGGTATCTACCTACTACAGGGGAAACTAATATTCAGGAGACAGGAAATCTCACAGGGACTTCGATTTTGCCAGGCATTAACACAGTTGACTGGGTAGCAGGTGGCTGGGAGCATAAATTTCCCTGTAACTTATTTATTAGGTCTCCCTTGCCTCCCTTCTTCTAGAATTATAACAGGCTCTTGGCATTGATAAACCCCAGCAAGGGCACACTGTAAAGACACAAGTAGCAAAGTCTTGATAAATATTTTTTATCTATTTGACCTGAGCTATTTGAGACAAACTGGCGTCTTTTTCTTTTCTTTTCTGAGGAGAAAATAAAATATTCCTATGATGCAAGCCTCCCCGTTTAGAAATAATTTATAACTGCCTGTCTTCCTGAACAGCATAAGAGTCAATGAGGAATTAGATTCTGCTGTCACAGCTCCAAACCTCCTTTCAGCCAACTCTCTGCCTGGAAAGCTTTCCATCAGCTTTTTTTCCCTACACTGTAATCTGGTTTTCCTCTCTGTTTTTTTTCCCCTCTCCCTATTTCTATGATGTTTCTCTCCCACTAAAGTCTTACTCCCTATGCTCATTTCTGTGGAAATCATTTGAGCTACAAAGTTTGGTTTTCACTCATCATATGCCTGTGTATTGTGTACATGTTTCAGTTACCTGGTGCCCCCAAGGAGCTCATCTGTAGTTTACGCTTCTGTGAAAGGCTCATTGTCACACTCCCCAGCTCTGCAGAGGTTTACTTCTGTGTAAACCAGAACACAGAAAAGAACATTTTTCATTCATTCTGGGAGGAAAAGCATAGAAAAGTCTCTCATGAGTGCTTTGGGAGTAGTTATTCAAATTCCCTAGGATGTTCTGAAAATTTCAGCATTAATCCACAAAAGCCAAGGTCTGTGTGACTGCACTGCATCGCTTACAGAGCAGCTTGTGCTGCAGCACTCATGACACCTTCAGTTCCACAGCACACTCACCTGTTCTGCACAGCAAAGCAGAAACTTGCATGTACATCTTTTTCTCATGGTTCGTTCAGGACAATCTCATATTCCCCCTCCATCTCCATGAACATGTGTCACTTGTGGATGGCTGTGGGTTTGTTCCATGTAATGGAACTGCCTCAGTCCTCCCCACTCCATGTGCCACACATGCCCCATGTCACAGTCTGACACAGCCCTAACTCTTGTGCTGCAGAAAGAGGTCCTGGAGAGGCACAGGAGTATGTGGAGAGCCATGGTATCCATCATTCAAGCCCAAAAATTTTTGGAAAAAGCATTGTCTTTTTGCATATTGAAGAAACACTTCTCCCTGCTAACACCCACAGAGCTTTTCCTGGAACTCAGAGTCCCCAAGTAAGCAACAGATCCAGAAAGTTGATGTAGTTACTGTAAGTGGTTTGGAGAATGTAAGTAGGTCTTATGTCTGCTTCTAAGAAATTTCATTAATAAGTAAACATATCCATAAATATTCTGAATAAAACAGGGTCGAGAAAGACATACATTTCATCCACTTAGCAGCAGGAAAGCAAGAAAAGATTTCTTTTCACAGGCTCTTCCTGTAAATTATATGGGAGAGCTGCATAAATCTTTTTTGACCTGGTTTAGCCATACACTATGTTTCCTGTTAAAATATTCACGTACAATTAAGTATCCACTAGGCAGACAGACATGAGCTGAGACCGTGGAGATGTAGGAGGAGTCTGTCACAGAAACAGACTCCTCCTCACAATACAAATTACAAAAATCTCCAAAGTGGTCAATGTAAATTGAATCTCTTTAAAACTGGCTTTAACTTATTGTCAATTCCTTTGTCCTTTCTCCCAAATCAGTCCAACTTTTCTTGTTAAAGCTGGCACACAGAAAACAAATCATTATACTATCGCACAGCATTACTAGACAAATCCTGCCAGCTTCATTCACACACATCTCATCTTAATGACAGTCTAAGGCCTTTAAAATATGGCTTTAGATAATAAACTCAACCACAAATATACCACCATTGCAATAAATTCACATTAGACATTCAGATAGTATGGCAATAAGAGGTTAGATGGCTAGAAAGATACACTCTTAAAGGCACTCGAAACACAATTACAAAGGAAAAGCTTTCAGCTGTGTTTTCCCTTCTTAAAAATAAAGCGATGCACTGTTCCTTCAACACCTTCTGTTCTTGCCTTCCTTCCAAGTGGAAGAGAAAAGGGCCCTTTTGCAATCTCTTGACCCCAAAGAAAGTGTTTACAACCTCAGGGATTCCTGGGTTTGGCCCTGAAACATTTTCTTCATTGTTGTCCTAGACTTTTATGATAAAACCACTAGCCTCGGGGGTGGTAGATGTTTCTTAGGAATTACCCTTCTACCCAAATACCTGCCTGTGAGCAGTGTCCTGAACAGTTCCAAGGGAAGCAAAGCCACCACATCCTCAGCAAGCGGGCACCTACCCTCAAAAAAACAAATGCAGTTAATTCCAAATCATCAAGACACCAATTCCAAATAGAGGCAAGAGTTAGGCATGTCAGATACATCCAAAGAATGTAAGAGCCTGGACCATGTAGGAGCCTTGGATCAACCTACATAAGAGTAAGCTCCCAACTTAAACAAAGGAAAAAGCATTTCATTCACATGCCCTGCATGGATCTGCAGAGGTACTGGGACCCCGCAGTGATTGCAGAATCCCATGCACCTAATTTCAGCAGTCTGAATTCCCCCTGCCAAGACTAAACACTCACCAGGTTTTTCACTGCCTAAGTAATGATGGTAGGTGATCAGAAGCTGCTTAAAACCATATAAAAGTCCTTGGAGGTGAATCATCCCCCAAAAAGTATTCAGCTTAATTTCCTGGTAGGAGAAGTGACTGCTCAAGATGACTCTTTAAGGAGTGGTTGCAACTATACATTTTACTTGCTTCTTCTCTAATGTTTTGTCTTAATTTTTCTACATCTTTCTGTTGCTTCCCCCCTTATGTATTTACGCACAAGTATTGTTTACTATCTCGTTAAGCTCATCTGAGAACAATCACAAGCTCCATTAGACCACACTGGCAATATATGACTTTAATTATTTTTTCATAGAAAATTCTCACACTGGGGTAGAATAATAGAGTGGTTGTGACATCTTGCTACAAATTCTTACGTGGGAGTGTATGTGGTGGGAACAGGGCCTGGGCAGGGCTAATAGAGAGGCAAGAGAAAGCAGAACTGTTCTTTGGGGGCTCACCAAGAAGAATCTTGGTGAAATACTTCCGTATGCTACACATTCTAAAAGTACTTCCATCTTTAATGTCAACTGGTCAGAATTATAAATTTATCATGCACTAAAATCTAAATCAGGCCACTAGTCACTTGCTGAGATGATGGTCATACTTTTATTAAAATTTTTAAGCAGTTTTGATCTGATAGATTTTCATAATACTTGATCTGTAAGCCATATTTTGCTTTTCCTGCATTTGCTGTTTAACCTACCTTATGGCACAGTAAAAAGTCCTGCCATCTGGCAGAACAATCACAACCTTGCAAATTAGAACATAATTCTATACTTTCTTGCTATGTTTTGTTGGCAAAGCTTTTGTCCCAAAGTATGAATTGCCCTTACAAGCTAGAAAATATTTCCTAAGATATTTACAGCCAGAAAAACCTTGGTACAAATTGTCTCTTTTTGCCATCTCATGCTGTTTCTAAAAGCAGGGGGAAATAGGCCTCAGCATCCTTAATTCTCTTGGCTTTCACTTCATCAAGGCTTTTCTGTTGAAACATTCAATATTGTCGATAGGAGAATTCTTGTGCTGGCAAGACAGTTTTCCTCTTTCAAAGGATCATAAAATAGCATTATGCATTGAGAGGACCTTTATTCAAATCCTACATAGCAGAGGTTATTCCACTGCCAAGGTTGTCAAGCTCCAAATCTTGGCTTCCCTTTTCCATCTCCAGGATATTTGCCATTACTTCATCTCCAAAGAACTACTTCTTTTTCTCCAATCTCCCCCAAACACACCTAAAGAAAAGGCTTGAATCCTCCTGTAAGTCAGTTTAAGAGCGTGCTGCAGCCCGTGAGTGCTCCCCAGAGAAGCCAGCAGAGTCTGCTGGAGACTCCAGCTGGGATGAGGACAGCCACACTTGGTTTTCCTGCAGGCAGGAGGCTGCTGCCCGTGGAGGGGCAGGGCAGCTTTGCAGGGGTCTGTGAAAATCTGTGTGGAAAGCTCTTTAGCCCTTCAGCTTCCTCGCAGTTTCGTGATGTTTTTCAAACCACCTGGCTAGGGCCTGTGAATTGGCAGGCACCACTGACCTTCTGGCAATTTAATGAGAACTTCAGACCCATTGTTTCAGTTCCAGGCTCCACTTATTTAAAACAAATAGCTGGTGTATAGTGAGTGTATAAATATGCACAGAACTCCAGAAACTTCCAAACTCGCAAATTCATTGTTCTGCTGCAATCTCTGGTTCTCAGGGGCCTTTAGCCCTTGTCAGTAAAATCCTGATGGTGAGGAACAGATAACTTAATTACCTTGAAATTGAAGTTTCAGCCTCAGCGTTACCTAGCAATGAGTGCATCAAAAGCATTATGTTTTAAAAGCCATCTGAAAGCATGGGAAGGTTGCCAGCTATTCAAATATTGTCATAGTTCTGATTCTCTCCAGCTCCCCTGATAGACACTCAGAAATGAGACCAGCCTTCCAAGGAGGAAAGACAGCTGGAATAAAGACTACTCCGTTTATATATCCTGAAAACTTTCAAGGCAAAGAACTGTACTTGGCTTCAGTTTCGTCATGTGGGTGCCCTCACTTCTCACTGGAGAATAAGTGCCTGTCTCTGCTGCCTGGAGGATGCAGGTTCCTGTTGAATCAGCTGGTCAGGAGCCCTACAACCACCGCTTTTTTAACAGGAAGCTTTGTCAGGGTGTCTCTGACAGGCCCACAAGATTGCCATAGTGACTATACTGTGTTTACTGTGGATTTCTGCCTCCTGGTCCTCACTGTGAAAGCTCAGTTTCAAGGAAAATTGAAGCTGTGGTAATCCTTGAGAGATTCACCCTGATTCATCTTTTTCACCATCACTTCTTAGCTTACCTGCCTGTCCAGGCCTGTTACCTCTCTTCAGACGAAATCCTGATGATGGACGAAGGGCTGGCTGTCACCTTGGCTGAGGTGCTCTATCACTGCTTGGTCATACTTCCTTTGCTGTGTCCCACCACAGCTTCTGCAGACTTTGGGACAGGACCTGTCCTTTCCTGCTGGAGCTGCTCTGACAGATGCTGGTCCAAGACGAAGGCTGCTAAGCTCTACCATGAAAAATTTAAATAAAAGAGACTCTGGCCAGTCTTTGTCTCACTTTACATTACAGAGCTCAGAAGATCTTTACCATATGATTTCACCAATGTATATTTGTCCAACAGAGAGAGTTACTTGTCACACAAATGTGGCTGGCTACTATAACTCATTCTCAAAGATTTAGTGTTCTTTTCCTCAGAAAAGTTCTACATTTTAATATTCCATCTTCTGTGGAAGCATCTTCAGAGCTGGACAGAATAAAATAGGAAATGAAGGAACGCTGAGATCAAACAATGTGTAAAGTCAGAGGAAAAGGCACACAACCTCACAGACATTTAACTCTCCCAAACTGTCCCAGGATGGAGCAGCTACTCTCTTCAAACAACAAAGCTCCTCTGCACAAGCCTCTTGCCATTCTCCCTTCCTTCCACTGCTGCTAACAACCTGCTTTAAGGTGCTGCCTTAAAGAATCTTATCATTTGAGCTAAACGCCTGTGTTTGTACTGAAACACAGAAGTAGCTCATTAAACTTCTCTTAGATAAATTGTTTAGACTAAGTAATTCTCTCCTTTCCTCCCCTTATGTGTCCAGCCTATTGTTTATAGCCAGCATTCCAGGCTGTGTGTGATGAAAATGCTGATGTGTTTCCTGAGTTACAGACCCAAGCTTTATCTCATCTTTCATTTAGGAAACTGGCTGCTTTATCATTTTATACTGCTGTGTGCAATGTTTATTTTTGCCCCATTATTAACATTGTATGGGAGGAAGTGCCCAGCCCCATCAGCTGGTAGCTGCATTGTGCATACCATACACAAACATACACAAAATAAAAGGGAATACATAGTGTAAAAGCTTGGAGAAATCTGCACACACAGTTCACAAACTCTCTTTGATATTGGGGACAGCCTCTGGGTAACAGTGTCCATGTGTATTTATATCCTTCACACATTATATTGATGTGGCGTTTGCTGGTATCCTCTGCTGTATTTAAGGTCCATTTTTCCATTAAAATCCACAGGATGTGACAAAAAAAACCTCCTGCCCTTTGCACAGACCTAATAATGACCACCTATTCCTCTGGAGTCCTCTTAGAAATAACTCTTTCCCAGGTTCTCTTCTCTTTGAATTCCAGGGGAGACATCACTAAGCAGTGACTCACTCGATGGATCATGAAAGCAGCAAAGGGGACCCGGGTTGCACATGAATCTTTGACTAGATATTCTGGTCAATAACAAACTAATTGGAAAAGTCAGAGACAAGCCCATGATTTAGAGAAGCTATGTTTAAGAGAAAAAGAATCCTGAATTTCCGATAGGATTTTGATTTAAATCCAAAGAATGCACAAGTGGTTAGTAAAAAGAGGCACATACTTATTCTTTTGTCTACAAGAGATATCTCTCGGGCTAGTTCAAGTGCATTGATTTTTTTAATCAATTTTTGCAAAGCCTGTTTAACTTTTTTACTTTAACTACTGAAAAAAGTAAGTACTGGGAGAAAAGAAGTATTTATTATAATATTAAAAAGAGGAAAAGCAGCGGCCAAAAGCAAGAATTAGAATTAGAAGTAGTCATCACTGTGAAGGTGTAAAATTGCGTATTTTGGGCTTTGTACTGCCTATGAGGACAGCTTCTAACTCTGAAACATTCTCATATGTGGTCGTCACCACAATTATTTTCAGTTACTGTTTTTATCAAGTGGGTTCATTGCATGCACACAGTAGATTGCCCTTAATTTCTGAAGGATTCCAAAAATAAGATTGCCATACCCACTTAGTGTTGAACAGTTCAACTCTTCCTAGAGATTCTATCAATTGCTCCTCTTGAACAGTTTCTTTTCATAATAATAAGCATTTTCCTTCTGCATTTTACCTCCAACCACAGAATACCCAGAAAATGAGTTACCAGTTCAATCTTTCTACATGGTTTATCTACATTTGCTAATTCTGACCTTTCCCTGGAAAAAATAATCTCTCCAAAATAACTTACATTTACCTAAATTGGAACAAAGGGTCCTGATAAAAATATGTATGCAAAAATCCATCTTGAACTTGCTGCTCAGGTCTGCTTCTTTCCCTCCCCAGACCCAGTAGTATTTTTTCTCTAATTCAAATAGTTTCAATTCCATTTAATATTCCCTTTCTCAACACCTCACTTCCTCATTAGTTCGCAGAACAATGTGTGGTTTCAAATGTTTGCCCTGTAGTCACCCACAAAACTCACATAAGCAATGCCAGAGCTACATAAAAATCTCCAAGGATTAGTTGTCGGAGACTGAGGCCGGATGGATTCAATTTTCTGAATTTTCAGATTTTTGTTATAACCTTGGCAAGGTTCAAACCACCTTGGAGTTGTTGCATTTCCAGCAAGTTTCTCAACTCTCCAGACATTTTTTATTTTTTTTTTTTTTTTACACCACTTAAAATTAGTTACTTACTAAAACACCCGTCTCGAAGTATTCAGTTTAGTTATTTTGGGATCAATAAAAACAGACATACTGGAAGAGTGACAGACTAAACCAAAATAGTTTAGAGATGAAGTGTATAAACTGCTCTTCTCCTTCTGTGCATGGTATCTCCTGCAGGGGCCCTGCAGGCGAGGCCCGTGCAGAATCAAAACAGGATCTGAGCCTATATTGGACTTACACTATATACACTATATGCACTAATTTTTTAATATACACTATATACCCTATATACACTATACCCAGCTGCAGCACAGGGACATTCAGTCCGTTCGCTTTAAGCCAAGTTTCTCTTCTTCCCATTCAGGGACTGATGTGCTCTGTTCCGGTGCGCTGTGGTTGTGATGTGATCTAGCGGCTGTTACACCCCAGTGCAGGTGATGTTTAAACCGTTTAAACCATCTGTCTACAATCCGAAAGAGCTGTGTTAATGCTCTCCCCTCCCACTCTTCTCTTTGCTCCTTCCCTTTTCCTCCTCGCGGCCCCCAGCGCTGAGCAGGGAGGCAGGACTGCGGTGGTCCCCCGGGGCAGGATGCGGGAGGGACATCCTTCCTGCGGGGCACAGGCGAACCTGCTCAGGACCTGCTTCATCTGGGGAACACTAGATGGCACACAACAACCGCTGTATTGCTGCTTTTTGGGCTCGGAAGCCAAAAATTTGTTTGAAAGCATCAGCCTGGAATGTGACTGAAAGGACTGAGCAAAACATGAGCCTAAGTATGTTATTAAACCCCACTGGACATATAACCTTTCCAGTAAGATTTCACCCCTCTTACTCTGTCAGAATTATTTTTCTATTTATAACTCTGCCTAACTTGGCAGCCTCGGAAAGTAAACAGATATTTTATTTAGTGGCTTGTTGACAGGCAAGCAGACACTGCCGTTTTGGTGCAATGTGAAATAACAGAGTGGCATGCAAAGTAAAGCCCATTTGGCCCAGCAACGTCTACAGCTCAAAATAAAATGGCTGGGAGGAGATTCAAGTGATATAATTACCTGTCACGGGAATTCTGTTAAAGGACCTGTGCTTCACTTTGTAAGTAAAATCAAGCACTCACTTTTACTCTTTATATAGCTATATATAAAGTATATGTCCCAAGAGACCTAGAAGCCCAGAAATAGAAATTTTGCTATTACAACTTCATATGCTTTATCAGATCTGTGGTTACCATGGGTCTGTTTTAATTCTGGGGGGGGGGCGGGAAATAGGGAAAGCATTTACAGGAGGACACTTTACACTCTTATTTCCAAAATATTGAAGCAATGAGTTCCTGGTGCTACTTCACAGATTCAACAAGCATAAAGTGATGTAGGGTCGGGAGCACAAGTCTTATGAGCAGTGGCTGAGGGAGCTGGGGATTGTTCAGCCTGGAGAAAAGGAGGCTCAGAGGGGACCTTATTGCTCTCTACAACTGCCTGAACGGAGGCTGTAGTGAGGTGGGGTCAGTCTCTTCTCCCACCTAACAAGTGCTAGGACAAGAGGAAATGGCCTCAAGTTGCACCAGGGGAGGCTCAAATTGGATATTAGGAAAAATATCTTCAAAAGAATTGTGAAGCATTGGGACAGACTCTGAGTACTTAGGGACATGGTTTTGTGGTGGACTTGGCAGCACTGGGTTAGTGGTTGGACCTGATGATTTTAGGGGTCTTTCCCAACCTAAATGATTCTATGATTCTCCTACTTACTTCTGTGAATGTGTGAAGTTACAATTTATCTGAAAAAATGTGAATCTGCAATTTCCTGCCTACTGCTAGTAATTGGCATGGCTTATTTGGACTAGAGAACCATGTCCGTGATTACATGATTGAGGTTCAGTCCTAAACTCACCGAAGCAGGAAGCTGTAAACAGCAGTTTACTGGCAGAAGGGTGTACACCCTTCCTTGCCTGCATTAACCAGCTGACACAGGGCTGGGGAGGGAGCCTTGACTCTGAAGTGGGCTAGGAAAGGACCTAGGGCCCCCTAGGAGGAGACTTTTCTGAGAATGCAACCTCAAGCTGTGGAATGAAGACCAGTGTAAAGCACCCACCAGGCTGAGATATGACTCATCGAGGGAGAAAGGACATTCAGTGCTAACCAGAACCTGTGCCAGATATGACTGTTGGGGTTTTTGGTTTTTTTTTACTTTCATTTCCATTCATGTATTTTTGCATGTTCTGCATTTCATGGGGGGTTTTTTTCCCTAAATATGTAAATAAGTAGTTTTATTTGTTTTTAACTTGCTCCTGTTTGTGTCAAGAATAACTTCTGAGTAACTGGCTGAACCTTATGGTATTCCAGTCCTCCAGGATGGCCATCCTAAAAAAACAGTTCTGGATACCTCTCCCCTGCTTCCCCTCCTTGCCACACATAACAAGGTATGTTTCCACATAGTTGCAGGGATCAGTTTGAGATGGAAAAGTAGATGCCTTGGGAGAAGAATTTATGCCTGGAAGCATCATTAACCTAGAAAATTCTTCAGCATTATGTAAAAAAGAGGGGAGGAAGAACAGATAAAGTCATGGGCTTTTTAAGGGCCCATGTAATAGTAATAGTATTACTGATATTTTCTGACTCAAGTTAAATTCCTGTCCTACCAAACATTCCAGCCACTTTGAGCTAAGTAACATCTATTTCAAGGATGCCATGGTAAGCAAACTAATGAAAAAATTTTAGTACTGTGCAAATCCACATTCTGGCTTACAGGAAATACACTTCCAAAAATACTGTTGCAAACCTGTGTGTGTTGACAGTTTGCTGTAAAAGCTGCATATAATTAATGGAACGATAAAAACAATTCTCCTATCTTTTGTAAGGGATCATAATTTTTTATGTTACTTGGAACTGTAGTTGCTAATTTTGTAGTTGTTTCTTGAAATGGCTTTTTAATGGCATCACATCATTAGTCACATCAAATTAATGAAGGGTGATTGCAAGCTTCCCAACAGCTTGGGAATGCTTGAACACACCCGTCTCATACAAAAGGACAGAGAGTGAAAAGTGGCTTCAGGTACCAGAATCCTGTGCCTAGGGCCAGCTGAATGTTGATCCAGTTCTACCCTTTTCAGAACCACACTAATACCCACACTTGATGCTGACCTGTTCCAGTTGTACTGGACTGATGGGCAATGAGTGAGACATTCCTTTTCAAAGGCATTTCTTTACAAAGGCATTGAGGTTTCACAGTCAAATTCCTACCAGCCTGTCTGAAAATGCCTTGCATCTGTAACACATGCACACCTGAATATTTCTCACTAACATTCTATGGTAAATCTTGAAAATTGATATTAGGAACTTATTAGCACATGTTT
Organism: Pardalotus punctatus; assembly: GCA_013400915.1. Lineage (NCBI taxonomy): Eukaryota > Metazoa > Chordata > Aves > Passeriformes > Pardalotidae > Pardalotus > Pardalotus punctatus. The sequence goes on along the minus strand of VZTX01024057.1, from coordinate 111,253 downwards.
TAATAAAACTACAGAGAAACTGAATGTTAATATTTTTACCAGCATTTTCTCTAAACATATGGTATTATTCTACTCTATATTTTGTTCTATCTGCTGTGCAAGAAAAAGTAAAAAATGTGAGTTGGTCACAGTCCAGAGGAAAAAAGAGCAGATTGGAAACAGGAGCAGTGTGATCTAGGCTGTACACTGGAAACAGACTTTGGGCTGTAAATTGCAAACAGCAAAAGAACATGCAAGGGCTGGCTGTGGTGGATTCCTCATCAGTTGAGGCTTTCAAGCAAAAAGTGAAAAGCTCTCTGAAAGATATGCTTTATTCAAACAGGCATTTATGCAAGGCTTGTGTTATGTAGGAGATAAACTAGATGATCTCAAGGATCCCTTATGGCTTTACAGTCTATGAATAAAGAGCCTCTTTCACTGTAAGAGACTCAGTATTTCAGCTACTTTGGACCCAACGTGGTGTGAGCAGGACTGCTACAAAGCAGGAATTGTGTCAGATACTTCTAATGCTGTGAAGGCCCCTGCAGAACACAATGGGGGACGAGTGTGTGAAAGAAGTCCTTTCAGTGCCCCATCAGGTCAGTTGTTTGAGCACAAAGCCGTGCTGAGTAAAGAATTATAGTATCTTACTTCTCATCTCACATTATGAATCTCTTTCACTGACATATCCACGGACCCATTAAATTTGATATTATGGCTGCACACACATGAAGTCTTTGGAGATTGGTGAGAGGTATACAGGTCTTCTGTGTTGCCATTTCATGTGATCATTACTGTTTGGAAGGGGAAAAAGAATTCAGAACAGAATTTAACTTGGTTTATGAGAGAATCTTTCAGACCCAAAACCTTATCAGAAAAGATATTTGTTTTTTTAAAGGGTAAAAGAGAAATACTGGCAGGTTGGCCACTGAATTCCAAATTAGAGACAATTTACTCCACTAACAGAAGCTATCAGTAATAGGGTCTAGACAATGGAAGAACTGGGTTATAAAAAGGGATCACATCTGACAAACAAAGACACTTTGTTTCTTACTATAAAAATGAAAACAATTTAATGGATTTAATCTGCATCAACTTGGTTTTAGGAAGCATTCGAAACAGTAACTACAGTATCTTAGATAAAATTTGGCTTGAAGAAACCCCAGAAGCTTGACTGTGGCTTCTGCAGTAATTTTGGCTGATGCGCAGAAATGCATAAACAAGCTCTTCTCCAGCTACTTCAGATATTACAAGGAACAGAACCATGACACCACAGAGCTCATCTCCAGTTAACCACAGAGCCACCCTAGGCGCCTGCTGCAAACCTTTCCATGTTTCATTTGGCCATTGCTGTAGAGCCATCAGTAACAAAGCTAATTTCTACTGGAAGCCAGTTCAGACCATTTTTCATTTAACACTAGTTACAGCAGTAAGCAAAAGACAGACAGACTAGCTGATGATGAAAACCAAAATAATTCTGAATAAAATAATTGTGAGCTGAAAGATCACATCTCCAACATTTCCAACAGGAAAATTGTTATTAATCTTATTTAAAATATTTGTTAAAGATTTAGAAGAGGGATAAACACTACATTTTGAAAAGAAAATTATACTGATTTAGAATGGGTTGTGTATCTACAGCTCATATAAAACACCAGTTATTTCTGGAATGTAGAAAATGTTTCAAGCTGAAATATTTACTCTCACAATCCACTCTCAGAACTCAAGTTCTTATCTTGTTTACTGGAGTAAATTTCAGTTCAAAGGTTACTTCTTGATGTCCTTCAAAAATAAGCATATTATACGCATCCTTTTTGGCGTAGGCTAATTCATGGGATTTTGTGTTTCTCCCATTCATTAAGAGTAGGGAGAAAGGCCAAAGTCCTCAGTTCAGCAAAGCAAAAGCTAGGAGGAAGCAGAAGAGGAATGACCCCAGTTCAGGCTGGATTTTAAGCATGCACACTCTTTCTCTCTTCATCATATTTTTTTCCCCTCTTGCCAATAATGCCACACCATTTCATGAGTAAGAGCTTCCTTTTTCTTTCTGCATCCTCATTTCCTGCTGCTTCTATCCTGTGAACCTCCTTCAGGATTTTCAAAACATTTTTCAGGCTGGGAGAATGCATTGAACTGAGCAGATGATGGAGGAGCCAATGCTAAAGAAAAATAGAAAAGGAAGCAAGAGAGAAAGAGATGTGAAGATATGGAAACAGGGAAGAAAGTGTGTATGCATATGTCCCTCTGTATGCAGAGGTTCTAAGGTGGGTTTAATGAGTAACTAAGGCGTACAACTGGGAGTGCAGGTCTTTAGAAAGCCTAATTTGATACAATTTCGTGTCTTAAAAACAGATAATTTTATGGTATGGCTGCATTTCCAACACTGTGTGCATTTCTGATCTCTCAGTGAAAACAATTGAATGATTGCCTGTACTAAAATTCTTGTAACACTGCCTCAGAAAGCAGTACAGATATTGCTACTGATCTCATATCTTTGTCTCAACAGTGCAGACTTCACATAACTTCAAATATGTTCCCTAAGAAAGTTATAGAGTTGAGATATTCAAGTCAATTTTTAAAAATAGAAATCAAATATTTTTTGTACATGAGAAAGTAGATGTCCCAAACTAAAATAACATGCCCCCAAGCAGTTTTCTGCACATCTTCTGTACATAAGTCCCATAACAAGACTGCAAACATAGGTTTGGGGCTTGTTTTGCATTGTCCTGTAATCATCCGGTTTGCAAAAGCTTCTCATTTTCCTAGAAAGGGACTGGGAGGCCAAGCCACAAACACTTTCAGGATCCAACCATTTTCAGACAAGCTACTTGAAAAAATTAAGGGGAAGGGCAGTTTCTTCTCTACTCACAGATCAGGTTAGTCAGGCAGACAAGTCCATTCTAGTACCATGTAAGGATGTCTGAACACGCACCAGCAACTTGTGTACCTGCTCCTGGGCTGGGGAGCGCTCTTTGAAACTGCTGGGACTCTCTTTCACCAGCATTTAGAGAGTGGTATCTCTACCGCTTTTTAGAACAGGACAAAGGCATCAAATGGGAGAGTTGAAACAGATGAGTGATTTCCATCAGCAGTTGAGTCTCCCAGAGTTCCAGACAAAACCCCTTAACCCCCAGGATGGTGCTGCCTGCTCACTCTGTGGACACAAGCTGAAGCTGGGTCACTTTACACTGCAGGTCTTACTCTGCAGCCAGACATGTGGCTCTGCAGAGCCCTCCCAGCACTGGAATTCCATCATGCCATGTCTCCACGGTTCATCTCTATAGATTCAGTTACAGATCAGAGCTTTACTCTACAATTCTCTCAGGGCATGGGTGAGCCCTCCCTTTTAGTCTTATTTTCTGTCTGTAGACTGCCGTCATGTAAATGGCACCAATAACAAATTTACTTCTTCCTAGAGAACTTCAGTCATGACTCTTGGGTCACCTTTTCCATTCTTCTACTGCAAACTTCCATCTGCAGAGTTACAGAGAACTTTATAAATGATGAGGCAAAAGGGTTTTATTTCTGGAGTCTCTTCCACAAAGCAGTAAACCCAGGAGTTTTTTCCTTGTACATGTCCAAAAATACATTTTTGCTCTGGTTTTAGTTACTCTTGAGTCTAATATGAGGTCTTGGATACTTCTAGAAAATTCCTCTCCTTCCTTGATGTCAGTACTGTTTGAATACTTGCAGATATTAATCCTCCCCCCTCCATTTGCCAACCAAATTTTGCATATTTATATTGTTTAATTTTCTTACATAGATTGTAAAAAACCTCAGCAGTGAGACAGAAATCTCTTCAGAAAATTCACTGCCTACAAGTCAAACAAAAGTGGGCAGAGGAGAGGAATCTGTCAAATCCCCTCACAGAGACAAAGGCTGCAAAATCAGCTGATTTCCTGCTAAGCAGCAGAAAATGTATCTGGAAGCAAGGCTCCAGGAGAAGGGAATACTTTATTGCTCAGTGGTAGAAGCGGCTTTAGTAAGGCTTGTACACCTTGTACACCAAAAAAGTAAGAATTATTATAGCACAGCTACTTGATCTATTTCGTGTCTCCAGAAATGATCAATAGTCTTGGGAAGAAAGAGCAAGGAGGCACTGCCACCTCCCTCAGAGTCCTGCTCCAGAGCCGTGTGGCCCAGGGTCACTGTTCTTGTTCCTATTCCTGCCAGGGAAAGGATTCTGGCAAGTTCCAGCAAGCTGATACCTGCATCATAAACTTTATGAAGGATCAGAAAAGTGAAACTCTGCTTACAAGTTCCATTAAAATTATTATTTAAGCTAAAATTGGTCCAAGGTCACACTAAAAGATAGTATCTCCTATCTCTGTGCTTGGTGCCATAGCAAAAGCAAAGGAATATAAGCCAGACCTATTTATAGGATCACTTCTGCAACCAGGTTTTATAAAAGAAAAAAAATCTGCATTGTTGAATGAGAAATGGTCTATCTAGAACATCTCTTGAAGGAAGACCTTCACCAGAGCAGGAGTTTCTGAGGAAGCCCAGCAGATGTGGGCTGGACAACACCAGAGGCAGCAGAACTTTACAGCCTTGTGCTCAGGTACAGCTCTAAGCTGGGAGACAGGCAAGTCCAGCAACTTCTGGCTCACAAAAATGTTTACAGACTAAGCTGGCAAATGGAGGAGCCAATGCTATTTTTTTCTTTTTCTTTTTTTTTTTTTTTTTTTTTTTCATAGAGATGCACCACAAATGGAAAGTCTTCTCTTTAATAAGTCACAGTAAACTCGGTTGATGCTCAGTCCTGATGTACATCTCTCCCCTACTGGACTCAATTTAGAGCAGCAATGAAGAATAATACTAGAGTTTCAGGTCTGTTGGCACTATATCAATTTTCAGAAAACTATGGGAGAAACAATTTTCCTTTCTTCCTGCTCAAGAAAACAAGAGACAGGAGGACAGCCCATTGCCAGCCAGGCCTTTTCTCTGCTCTCCAGTGGAGGTTTAGTGTCTCTGTGTACTAAACTCAAGTATTTTTAATTCTCTTCAAAAAATTGCTGCCTTTTTCTTCCTAATTTCTTGTGTGAGACAAAGTCTGACCTCTTTTAATGAAATACAGTTTTAAAAAGGTTTTGGCAACATTTAGTGGGAAAAGAAATCTTAGTGCAACCACTCTTTAAACAATCTTAAAATGTGACAATCCCACATGAAGCAATACTGCCCTGCCTAGCAGAATCATTACCCAGAGGAAAGGCACACCACACCTATTGTACAGTTTCTGTCTTCAGAAGCCTCTGCCAGGACCTTCAGGGTTTTATTTTCTCTCACTGTCTATAGAACTGAGTAACATAAAAAACAAGAAACTAGTTCTGTGTTATGAAAATAGAAATTTAAAATACAACACAAACTAATGTATTTAAGGTAGTAGAAAAAAATGGGTTTGTCATGTGAAATAGAATCTTTCTAAAGTCCTTACATTTCCCTTTTCTTTTCTTTATATGGCTATTTTATTAAATACGTACTCTGACTAAGATACCAAACCTCACAGGGAACTCTAGATTTAGGAGCTCAAGATAAAATGAGCCAATCATTTGCAAAAAGAGCTGCAGAGGATATCTTGCAAAAATCAAAACCATGATGGATTTTGACTGATTTCCCTTTTTAGTATTGCAATTTAAGTGAGTCTGTGAGACCAATGGGCTCCAGACTAACCGGTTTACCAAACTATTATAACCAAATTGGTAATTACTGATGGTCATCCCTTCCCAATAAAGTTCATGGACTTGTAAAACACCTAACAAAAATTGTCTGCACAGTAGAAATGAGAAGGGAAAGACTTGGAAGTCTGTCAGGGAGGAAACCACAAGATTTACACTTTAATAGATCCAGTGGTTACAATAGAGATGTGGATGAGGACAACAGCTGGAAACAGAGCTGACAACCCCACAGTTTCCATGGAGTTTCCACCACGTCCTATTATTTATTCAGAAGCTATTTTCCAGGAAAACAGCCAGCCAGCCTGTGAAAGGGTTTTCAAAGGATGGCGGAACAACAGAATAAGCAGGCCACAGAGAACAGGTAGCTAGGCTTTTCTTTTGGGTTGCCCAATTTGCATGTTTGAATAATAATTTCAAGCTGTGGTGGTAGTATATTAGATAGTAGTGCATATGCAATATCTCAGCTTTGTACAGCCAAATTATATTCCTACACTACTGGCTCATTTTTTAGCCCAGTTAACAGGGAAACATGAAAGGCTTTTCATGACATCTCTAGGAACAGGTGTATCTACATGAGCACCATTGTGTTTGGACCCCATTAGTGGATTTCCAGCAAATACAGAAAGAGATGGGGTATTAATATTTTCGGTTGCCTGAGGAATATTTTTAACAGCAGAATGTATTTTGAACAGAGCTGGCCAACAGCACCAGTAGCCAAAAGTACTGGAGCAGCTGAGCAGCTGGAAAAGCACTCCAGGACAGGCAGAGCAGTCAGAGCAGCAGCAAGGCTGACAGCAGCAGCCTGGCATGGGGGTTTGTGGGGAGGCTGACCTGGGGTGGGGACTTGGGGCACCAGCAGAAAAAGGGTTGTGAAACAAAAACTTTGGCAGTTACCATGGCACATTTCCTCACTGAGGTAACTCAAAGCAGGGGCCTGACATGAGACCAGACATGAGGCCAGCGGAATAAGCCCAAGGGTGCTGAGCCACGGCAGCAGCACAGCACCATCCCTCCTGCTGTCAGAAATAGGCTGCAGCAACCATAAGTACTGCAGGCTGCATGCTGCTGCCCAAACACCCCCCAGGAGAAGAACTATTTAGTTGCACAATAAATTTTGATATCAAATTGAAATGTTAGCCATAACTCCTTGAAAAAGCAAGGAAACCATAAGGATACAAGCACTTAGCAGAAGAGGTTCACTAGTTTCTCATGAACTCATATGCTCACTAAGGTTCATGTTTTCCCTAGAAAAATCATGAGCAGCAGTGGCATCTCAGGGTCATATAGTACCATAAATTAGAGCAAATATCTATCCAAAATTCAGTATGACAGACCTTACTTATTTCTAGAACACTGGTGGGGGTATGAAGCATGGGAACTTAAATGCTAATATGACACTTGTCACTCTTCTCAGAGAATATTGTAACAACACGGCTAAAGAAATCAAAAGCAGAACTATTTTTGTCCTGAATTTAGCCCATACAATTTAGCCTAAAATGTTTTAAGAAATAAGTAAATAGCTACTTCATATTGATGAGTTATTTAAATGTTCTGAATCAGTATTAAAACCAGATAGTACAGACAGTTACCACTCTGACACAGTTTTTAAAAAAATATTTTTAGCACAGAAATCATTTGCTTCCTAGAAGATGAGAGCAGAAAACTTGAAAACCTTTATAAATCACATATGCATATGCATCTATGTACATGCATGTACATGTACAGACATAAACAGATCAAGATTCAGATTCCACTCACACAATAATTAATCCACTTCTTTTCCCTCACTTCAAGAAATGTAATCCCATAATTTTTTGTCTTTTATTTAACACTACTAGAAAGAAAGGAAGTTGACAGGTGGTGACATCTAAAACTTAAGGATCCACACACAAGAATTCACATTCTCTCCTCAGCCAGGAGAGTGCTCTGTGTCATTGAGGGGACACTCCATCGCTGGATATAAGCTTAAGGATATGAAACCCTAAATACCCACATGAGAGTGCCATGTGAGAAAACAGTCAATGAACTCCTATATGGAATCAACTGCATATTGTGTAGTTGGTGGATGAGATCTCCGTCATACAGCAAGATATTTAATACGACCATCCTGGGATTTCCTTTTAGACATAGATTATCTCATGACTGAGCATTTCTTTTACTAGATGGTTCCATAATTTCCATGAGAAGATAAAATGTTTTAAATGACCTAGTGAAAATAAAAATCTTTTAAATTAGGTCACTTTTCTGTATTCCAGGAAAGAAACTTATTTCCAGAAATGCCACAGTGCTCTTGTGACAGTTAAGTCCAGTAAGATAAAGAAAGGTGACACAAGCAGCTCAGTATATGGATTTATCAGTGCTGTGTCATTTGATTTTACTTCAACATCTGAACAAGATCAAAGGACAAACCATCCACTGCTGGTGAAGTGTTGCAAGCAAGTCTGCACCTTTTCCCTTAAGTGACTCAAGTTCCTGTTTGTACTTGGAAGTCAAGGCTGAGAGTATGACTAAAACAAAAATGTCCAGACAACAAAAATGACAACCTTAATTTTCACTTCAGTCCCATCTTTTCCCAACACAAAATAAAAAAGCCTCCAAACAAAAATTACACCACTTGTATTCAGTTTACCTCCACTAAAAGGATGAGGTGTAGCAGATAAAATTGTTACAGAAATACCCAAGGTATGCCTGGTATAAAATTAAATTTTAAATAAGGAAGAATAAACAAGTCACTTGAAAGCCTTAAACATGTTGTATAAATAACCTGTGATGCTATCCAGAATCAGATGAGCTGTAGGCATCATCTGCCCCAACCATGAGTCAGCTTGAGTCAGTTCACTATACTTTTATGGTACTTTCAAAGCCAGAAAGTACATCTCCCAGGAGCATGAAAGAAATCTCTGAAATATTAAACAAGTATTTGGTGGGAAGGTATTCTCTACTATAAGATGGCAGTGAAATTAGTGCAATAAATAAAATGCCAGTATACTTAACATTTCTCTCTCCTTATTTTTAGCCCAAACAGAAGACTGAAATCAAAGCATGAAACAAAAAGCAAATCATGTGGTCCTATGGCCAAAAAATTTTAAACTCTTCGTGAACTGCTCCTTCTGCACAGCAACTCTCCAACTGTGCAAAGAAGCACTATAGCAATGCGGATTCAGTAAACAGGGAATGCTTCCAGCTGTTTGCATCCCTCCCACTCCCAGTATGCATAACATCCTGGCTGGTAGAAGTTATATTTGTGTTTAAGCATGATAAGGCTGATTTACATTAGAAGAATGTTTCTGATCAATCATTTGTGCTGAATAGCCAGTGACTAAGTGGAAATGTTTCACAGAGAGTACTGCAGAATAAGAACTGAGTAAGAAGCTTAAAAAACTTCAGGACGTCGTTACAGTCTCTAATCTACTCAGCAGAGAGCTCACAACTTCCTGCGACTGCTTACACTGGGCAGGCACATTTCTCCCAGTACTCAGATGCAGCATCCATAACTGCGGAACATAAAAGGGAGCGAGGGCTCTCCAGCCTTCACTTTGCCCATGGAAAGTGAACTGCCGAGTACAAACTGCTCCTTACAGTCAAGGGAGAGAGATGCAAGACTTTTCAAGCACCAACCACTCTGTCCACTGCTGGTATCAGCCCAGGATCTAATGAGCTGCCTCTGTGTGAGACAGATCTCAGGGAAGGTTTGGTGCTGGCTGCTCGAGGATGGATCATCGGCTGCGGTTCTATGTCAAGCTTTGTCAATAGTGATGGCTCCAGTGGAGCTATGGAAACCAGGAGAGGGAAAGAGTTGCTCTTATCTTTGCCAAGCTGGGAATCCACTGGCCTGAGTTCTGCAGATCTGTTCTTGAGGACTCCTTGCAGAATAGTTTTACAGTGCACAAATAGATGTTTCCACCAGTAAAACATTTCTGCTTAGATATTTGAAAAATAATAAAAAAAAGTAAATGAATTTTTTAAAAGGGGTAGCGTTTTATGATGTTTTCATACAGAAAAAATTAAAAGGAGGTTTTTTGGGACAAAAATGCTACACCTTTTTTTTTTTTTAAAGACCTACACTGTCAAAAAATAAACTATCAAAACGGATATGTTTCAAAGCTAATTTAATATATAATATTAACCATGGCTTTTAAACTTATTCTGTCAGATCTGCTTCAACAATGAAATGATACAGCACTGACCAATTTTAATTCAGGATTTACATGTTATCTCAGAGTTATGTCACCTAAGAGAATTATTTAAATTGAACAGCATCTTCTGTTCATTTTACAGCTTTTTACAAATATCAGTTCTAGGAAATTCATTAATATGACTTCAGCAATGTTCCTGTAAACCTACAAAACTAATGTGCAAGTATTGCTGCCTTCAGTCAAGGACAAATTTCTATTTATAATCCCATTTTATCTATTCTACAGCTTCACTACACTTATGCATCAGGTTGAAGGCATCTAAGAAAATTTTCCTGAAGTTGTATTTTCTCCTTTGGAAAGCCAAAATTGACCTTCCATTTTCAATAGTGTAAAACTAAGACATAAAAAATGAAGTTAAAATAATTCATGCAGCCTCCCATCCTCAGGGCAAAGGTCTTAAAGCCATTAGAGGCATTCCTGGCCTTTCTTATGACAGCTGCATAAATTGGGCTACTTTATGAGACTGGACACATATTTGATAGAAACTAGGATTTGACATTTCCCAAAGCTTTGTTTATAGCATGCACACTCCAATCTGGAAAGTAGCTTGGCAGAGTTTTCTTGGAACCTGCAGGTCCCTTTTCAGAGGACACTGTGTGACTCAACAGCTCTGGGAATTCATCTTTTCCACATGGGAATCAGGGGCAGAGCAGTGCAGCAGGAGTGTGTGAGCACAAGGGTGATAGGTGCCACTGCTGAAAGGGACAGCCCAGAGCCCACATTGTGGAGCAGAAAAAGAGAACTGTTCAAAGCAGATGAGGAAATTTGAAGGATCACAGATAAAAATGGGGAGAATAAAAAGGAAGGAGAGGGTAAGATGGAGGATGGATCATACACGGCACAAGATTTTTTGTGATACAGACACCAGTCAAGCAAAGAGAATTAAGATTCATGTTAACTAGTTTGAAGACAGTTTAATTTTAGCTAAACCTCAGCTACAGCAGAAAGCCAATGCCACATACCCAAGTATGTGGTTACAGAAAATACCACAGATCCCGAGTAAGCTGTGAGGCAAAACGCTGAAAGCCAAATGCCTTTCTACCACCTGAGCAAATGGGGCATCCAGGATGGCCTCCATGTGCATTAGAATCATAGTAACTTTAAAATCAATTTTCAACCTGAATGAGAGTGATCAATTCACCTCCTTGCAATGTTCAACCTTGTTCTTTTTGAGCTTTTGTCAAAATTGCTTGTGAATCTCTCCATTGTATGTAAGTTCATCAACAACTATCTTTTCACTTTCACTCCTTGTTGGTTCATTACACCAAGCTAAAATCATAAACTTTGTGTTTGTAAATACAATGCCAGCTGTGGCCAGAATATCCTACTGCCAAGGATACTAGCAAACTACAATACTCCCTACTTGATGACAAATTTCATTTAAGAGCCTGCACCTGTACACTAAGAAATTCAATTCTTTGCTTGATGAGTCCTACAAGTTACACAGCTTACTGCGGCAAAATAACTGCAACTGCTATCAGAATCATAAAGAAGGGAAGAAAAGCTGGGTAAATAGGCAACAGAAAGTCAGAATTGCTTTGTATTAGATTGCTTAGATGACAAGGTAGTGGGAAAAATCAATACTCAAGCAAAACGTCCAGACATAACCTCTTAAGAAAATTGATGACACTTGTTCTAGAAAGATGACAACATAAGGGGATCATTGAGAGTGCACAAGTGAGAGATTTTGGCTGTAAATCTCTGGCATCTTCATCCAAACATCATTACTACCAAAGCATTTTAGATATGAGCCTAAGGAAAAAAAGTAATTTTTAAAAAAGTTAGTGGAACAAATTATTTGAAGAAACAAAATCATGAAAATAATTTCATGTGTGTAGTAATGGGGAGGATAAATTGGGGGTTTCAAAACAATCTCAGTATAAGTCTCTTCTACTTGACAGAAATAGTGTTACAGAAATATTGTGTCATAGTTTTCTATTAGAACAGCAAATCACCTTATAATAGTGATTCTATTTGCCCAAATCTCCTTTCCTAGTGGTACCATTATTATTTATTTCCTTCAGACTATATTTGTCCTTTTTCTTGCCTACTAGTCTTGCTTAAAATACTCTGGTTTCCACATAGCTCCTCTTTCCCCTATATATCAATGAATATGAAATCTGTCCTTCCTTCTGCTCTCACGACACAGACTCTCACTACTAGCAGTCTGTTACAATCTCCTACTTTTTCTGCAGCCAATTATATCAAAATCCTCCTTTCTCATTTCTGTCCTTCCTTGCCTCTGCAAAAGTCTAAATTTCAGTAATTTTATGCACTAATAACTACTGCATCGAGCTTAAAATGTTGCAGGATGTCCCTCAGGGCAAAATCAAAGCAGAAGAATTCTTCAAGGAAAGCTCTTGCAATCCTCCTTGCACATTTCTTTGGGGGCAGTGGAATTCATTTTTTCCCCGAATGAGCATGAGCTGCTTGTCTAAACAGTGGGAATCCCCTGAGAAGGAGGGAACGGAATATGTAGGCACGTGATCTCAGAGTCTCACAGAATAAAAGCAGCACATGGTAAGAATTAACTAACTGCTGAATCTCAGAAACTCATTGTGCATTCAGAATTATCATCCTTTGGGGATATTTTCAATCTCCCATAAGCATCTTTTCTTGGGTAATTAAACACTAAAATATCTTCAAGCCTGAAGTTTTTTTTAATCTAGTTCTCTAGAAAACATGCTTCATTTCAAGCAACATAAGGAGCTGGTGCAGAAATTCTCTTCCCCATGTTATCATGAACATGAGTGTTTGAACATAAATCTCGAAGACTTTATTCTCTTCACTTAACTCCTGCTCACTTCCTTACTTTGGAACACTGGGGGGAACCTGTGCTTCATGCCCAAGGCTGAAAAAGGATTCCTGCCTTGCTTATTGAGGGTCAAAATACCCTATAGAATTTCCACATAAAACAAACGATCTTCACAATGACTTAGGAGTCCCACAAAAGTGCTTTGGAAGATATAAATCCATGTGACAAACAATAAGGAATGTGTATGCTAATGACAGCAGGGATTGTAACAGCAAGAGTTCAGCCTATCCAAACACATGCATAGGGAAGAGAGCAGCTCTTCAGGTGGAGCAAGCGCAGAAAAAGTCAGAGGAAGGACCAGGAGACACGGTGCAGCTGGGACAAAAGCTGCCCCCAGCCCCTCCACCCAACAGCCTGCTCTGTGCCTGTGCCAGCACGGGCACGGTCCCCACAAGGGCCATGTGCTCCGGTGACCTCTCCTTTCTCCTGGCCTGACAGCCAAACGAGGACAAGTTGCTTTTAAAACGCTGGTGAGCTGAAGGAAGGGCTTGGTGGACTCTGACCTTTTCAGGCTCATGTTAGATACAGGACTGTCGATCGAACAAAGCAGAGATCTAAGCGTTGATCATAAACCAGGTGTTAAGAGATCAGCTTTACTGCGCCTGAGTGCCGAACATTGCTCCCATGAAGAGCAGGCAGACAATCCTGCAGAGCAAACCTTTGCCCGCAGGATACAACCTACAGCCCTCTCCCCGCTGAACATTTGTGACTCACTTCACTCCTTGTGTGGGCAGGAGAACGGGGCTCCAGGGCAAACACAGCGCTCCGTATCATGGCCACACTGTACACGGCTGACAAGCTGCCGGACTTGCTCCCCGCCTGCCTCCAGAGAAGCGCTGCTCATTGCTCATGAGGAGGTAAATAGAGGCTGTTCCCGAAAGCAATTTCCACATGCATTTAGCACCATCACTTCCTGTACTGAGTGACCCTGCTAATAATACTTTCAGTATGAATCTTGTGTCCAAGCCCTAACATCTCCTTCATCCTCCACACTGGAAGCCAGAGCCCGGTGCTGACCAGCAGCCAGCGAGGCTTCGGTGCTCACTGTGCCCCTTGGCCAATGCACAGCTGCTGCTGGAGTAACACAGCAGCTGCAGCTGCTGCTGCTCTGCTCCAAGGTCACGCCAGGAAAACCGGGTACTCCTGCAGCCAGCCCAACCCAGGTGGCTGCAGTCTGATATGTTCCCAGGAGACCTGCCTTCTTTTCCTGGCTCCATTGCTATCCTTGGGAAAATTACTTTGACTTTCTGTTTTCTCTCCCACCCTTTATCTATCTTTTGTGATTAGACCATGATTTTTTAACCTCAGGTTTATAATTTGGTTTTCTTTAGCTTGGAAAGAAAAAATAGCTTAGGTAGGGTAGGAGCATCTTGAACAGACAGGGAAAGGAAAAGAGAGGGTTTGAAAGGGAAAGTACTCTGCTCTCAGTAACAAAGTTCCTTGGGAAAGTGGAGCAGTACAGACAATTTATCGCTCCCTGGGGCGAAGTGGGTGAGATATCTAGTACAGTATGAAGTAATAAAGGTAAAAGTGTTAGTGGCTGGCGAGATTACGAAGTTGCCTAATGGGTGCCCTGATGGGAGGCATTTGCATTTGGGGATTAGTGCACAAACCATGGCACTCCTGTTTGTTATCACTGAGGCCCCAGTTGAAAAGTATCTCCCTCTAACCCTCTGCAAGCTGCAGGAGCGCAGTAGATGCTGGAGAACAGGGTGACAGCTCCACGGCTCTGTGGGCTTTAGTAACGCAGAGTTCAGTGGCCTGGCAGCAACATGTGGCAAATGGCAAACTGCAGCCAAGGAAATACCCTGAAAACTGGTTAGGAGCTGCTGCAACTTCTCCTACCAACCAGTTCCTGCTTCTCTGTAGGCAGAGGTTCCCGAGGCACACAACTGACCCCTCACCCCACAGGCTTCCAGCCAGGCACTGGGAGGGACTGTGTGTGCCTGGCACAGGGATACTCAGCCTCAGCCCTGGAGCTGCAGCTGAGCACCCCTGATTTACATAGCTGGCTTCTTCACACAGGCAACACTGGACACCCCAAAACCTGTTTTGGGATTCCTGGGTGTTCCTGTAAAAGTTACAGTAAGATTTGTATCTGCAAAGCAAACTAACAGTGAACCAAACACTTCCCAGCTTCCCACTCAATCCATGAAAACCTGTCTTTTCTTGAGCCCTCCTGTGCAAAACTGCTCATTCACTCTCTCAGATGTCATGTACACTGCAGTATAGAGATGCTACATTAAACATTTTGACATCATCTACAATTGTGTCTACCAGCTCAGACACCTCCAGCACTTTTTTTTCTGACATCTCTAGTACTTCAGAAGTGTTGGAAAATAACAAATGGTTTTCACACCCATCTGGGCTCTCCAAAGGAGTCCAGAAAGCAGCCAAATAATTCAGCAGGGCTTTTTTGAGCCATTTGGGAGATTTTTTTCCCTGCCGATTTCCTATTGCTCAGCACAGCCAGCTACTGGCTACCTGACACAATAATGTCTGAGCAGAGCATTGGGTACTACTTGAACAGTTTTATTTACTCCTCAGAGCCCCAGCAATCTCGGTGGCACATTTTTGCCAACGCTTCTTTATGGTACACTACAGTGGACAGCTGCTCACTATTTGCATATTCTGGCAAAATCATAGGATCACAGAAGGAACACAAAAAGATCATCAAGTCCCTCTTTTAAGTGAATGGCCTGTACAGGGATCAAATCCACAACCTTGTCATAATTAGCACCAGATGTGCTTTTTTCCCCTGCAATAAAGAAGCAGAGAAGAATACCTTGGATAAAAGTAATTTTTATCTACCAGTACTTAAATTTCCTGCATTTTTGGCAGATCGCTATCCCTCTGGCATTTGTTTTTATTTTGCAGGGCACTAATTTTTACCATTTTTACAACTTTGGCTTTCTGGTGGTCTTCTCTTTTCCTGGCAGTATTAACATTATATATTGATTTACTGTTGAAACATAGAGTCCCTGCTGTCCTTATCTCTTTATGTCAAAGTTATTTATCTACCATTTCATTTGTCCAGTGCTTGCTTTCGATGGAGCTGCACGGAGCAGCAGTCTGTCATTTCAATCTCATTTTCCAACACCACTGAAACAGTTTTGCAATTACAGCTGTACCAGTATTAAAAGCTTCTGCTAATGCAGCTCTTACAAGACTGCACCTAAACCACTGCACTGCCCAAGTGGAACATGGGGTTGAATCACAGGCCATGCTTGAGTAAAGCAGAAACATCATTCCTTCTTTATTTCAAAATATAGCTAGAAAGCAAGCAGGGGAAAAGTGATTAAAATTATTAACAAGTTGCAGCACTGCTTGTTTAGTTAACCTTACCAAAACAAGAACTGACACAAGCTCCAGCAGCCACACATAAAGGAACAGTGCATAGAGCTCTGAGATGTGAGTTCATAGCTGGTGTTTCCCAACACCTTACCTTCAAGAAGGCGTTGAATGGAACGGTTTTTAATATTTTTAATCGGTAATTTTCCAAATACCTACTTTAGGGCGCACCTTAAAATACCAATGGCATGCTCCGAACACCAGCAGCCTCCGGTCGAGGCACTTGGGGAGAGTCCCTCTTTTAGCCCCAGACTTTTAGCTCGGACCGTGTGTTAGCTCCACGACAAGCCCACCCATCGTTTACTGACTTCCACATCCATCAATCACTTAGTGACTCCCACCGCTTTTGGAAACAGCTGCCAGCAAGAGGGACGGGCGATCCCCTTTGCCCGGATTCCCCGCTGCCTCCGCGCGCGGAACCAGGCAGGGAGGGGAGCAGGAGAAGGCGAAGCTCTGTTAAAGGGCTGGGTCGAGCAGCCTTTCGCCAGCGGCGGGAGAGAGGCGGCCGAGGGGCAGCGGCAGCCCCGTCCCCACGGCCCAGCCCAGCCCGGGGC
>VZTX01024057.1:14529-94191 GCA_013400915.1 Pardalotus punctatus | reverse complement strand
CCGTGCCGCCGGGGCCGGCCGGGCCTTTGTCCGCGCCGGGCCGGCCCTGCCCGGGCAGCGCCCCGACCCCTCCTCGCCGAGAGGGACGGAGCCCGTGCCGGTGCCCTGCCTGTGCCGCTGCCGCCTCCCGCCGGCGGTGCCCGGGGAAGGGACAGCGCTCGGCCGGGAAAGTTTTGGGCGGCTTCCCGCGAAGGGCGGGCGTCCGGAGGGGGAAGGTGCCTTCCGCGGGAAGCGGGCGCTGGAGTTACAGGAATGGGAACGAAAGGAGTGAGGCAGTGCAGGAACTTGAGTAGCCGGGATTTTGACCCGCACATGTCTGCAGAAAGCGAGCACTGAGAGTGGGGTATGTGCAGTTTGAATGATCCCAGTGCAGGGTTTGACGGCTCGATCCGTCCAATCTGACTGAGCCGCTATAGCTTGCTGTAAGTTTGTGTCGGAATGGAAGTGGGAATGTGAGGCCTCTATGCCATGTCCCACATGGGGATTTCTAAAAAATCTTAGAGCAGTAGCGAAGCACTTTGTCTTAATGTTATTGCCTTCGTGTACTAGTGGCTGGAAGGAAACATGAAGCAATGGGAAATTCATTCTGACTCACTGTTTAGCCCATGTTAGATGTCTTTATGTTACGGAATAAGTATCTGACTGCCTGTTAGACTCATCAGGTAGTCTTTGTGACTATCAGTGTGAAAAAGTTGAACAGCGTTCATGTTTGCTCCTTCATTTGTCCTTGATAGAATACAGCAGTCCGTTCATGCTTACACATGTGCACATACCTGTTGGGTGAAAATGTTGATGTTTCTGGTAGATTTACCATTGCCGCTACAGTCCTGTTCATGCCAAGGTACACAAACCTTTAAGAGTAAGGATTGTCTCCATTTAGATTAGTGGAACCACTCATGGCTAATGCTACATGTGTGCTAAGGTGTTGAAATGAAGCAGGACTTTATGTATGTGAAAACATATTTAAATAACTTGTACTCCTGGCTCATTGATCATTTGGTAGGTGATGGTGGTAGTGTGAAAAAAAATAGTTTTGTGAAATGAGGCAATTTGGTGGCTGTGAGGTTTTTTTAAGAAGCATTATACTACTAGAAAAATGTAAATTAGACTAAATTAAACAAGACTATGAGTAGCGAAGACATTCATTGTCCACATCCCAGTGATGAAACTGATGATTCATTCTCCTGTCACAAAAAATATTACTTGCCTCTGGCAAATGATTAAGTAGCATTTTGCAAGCCTGCCTAAGGCTGTATTTATAAGGGTTGCAAAAACAGTGAGCCATTGGCAATAGGTTGGCAAGATGAGACAAGTTTAAGATATGAACACCTTCAACTTTTGTCCTTTTCAAAGATGTTTCAGCTGAAAGGTGAAAAGCTGACAGGCATGCATAATCTTACCTTAATCAAAGTAGAAGCTGGTAAGTGCTATATCTGTTTGCCAGCCACATGATAAATGGACCATATTTATTTCAAAATGAAATGTCAGCAGTTAAAACTCTGGTGTTCTTCGTGGGTGAAGCCAGGGAGCTCATTCTCCTCTCTGTGTTCAGTCATCTGATCTACGCCATGTTCCCATGCCCACCCTTGAACAGGACTGATTTGAAGGGATGCTTGTTTCTCCAAGAATGAATTTCTGATCTGAGTGCAGAATTTTAGTGTTTTGTCTTGAGTGTTTTAAATGACTTAAGCAGTTAGTCTTCTACCACTTCCTTTGGGAAGTGATTCCCAAAGCTGAAAAAAAAAACTGTCTGGGAACTTGTCCTGCTGTTCTTTCTTCCTGATTCATGACTTCATTCCTCTCTCTAAACCATAGTCTCTATCTATACCTGTTGTTGGGTAGCTCTGCTGTAGTACAGATCTGAAAAAAGCTTGTTTGCTATAGCAGCAGCTCAGGAAGTAGATAACTTGGGTAGCAGAAAGGCAAACTTGGGGAGAGCCGTGCACACATGGGGTGGACACGTGCTGTGGTCTCCCTTGCCCTGAATATAATTCCCTCGCTGCCGCTGGTATGAGTGCCTGTCAGTTGTTTGTAAATAGTTGTCATGCCTACCTTTCCACCCAGTCTTGATTTAGTTGAGTGATGTGATGCGCCCTTAGCTTGTGGTTGTCCCAGCCTCTCATCAGCCTGCTACAGGCTTTGTGGCTGGCTGAGGTTCTTGGTACTTCAGCCCTTGAGAAACAAGGTACTGCAGTAGTGATTGCTCAACAGGCCGCTGAGTACCTTCTCTCGATAGGACCCTTTTTGTGAGCCGTCAACAAAGGCTGTCGTTCTGGAATGGGCTCTCTTCTAGTGGACAGACATGCAGAGTCCCTGTTGTTCCTCTCCTGCGCGTGGTCCCAAGGCCTGGGTTTCTGCAGTGTGGACCTGCTTGTGGTGCCTCGTGCTGCCTTGTGTCACCTGTCACCGCCGCACAGAGGCGGATGTGTGAGCTATGCCATCTTCTGTTCTCTGGTAGTTCTCCCGCCATGGTGTGGGGAGTGGGTCTTGTGAAGGGAGGCTGGATGGAGCTTGCTGGCCATTGGTACACCTCACCTTCCTCTTCCTCCTCATTACTTAACAAATGTGTTTTGTGCACCTTCCATGTAAGAGAGACTATTGTAATTAGTGAGACATTGCAAAAATGAAGTTAGATCAGTATTAATCACTAGCTTTAAGATTGCTCGTGCCACCTCATGTGGCACTTGGAAAAGATATTGATTAGATAGATCCAGAAAAGACAGAATCCATACTTTACAGTAGCAGAGCCTACTCCACCTCCTTTGCTTTTCTAAAACTTCAAGTGATTTATTTTTTCCAACTTCTTTTTAGGCTTGGCAATTCCTTTGGCATCCTTTTAATTCTTAAGAGCTGCTGTCAGCCCTCTGAGAGGGAATCCTTGTTGGGAGTGCCTTTTTTTCTTTTTTTCTTTTTTTGCTTTGCCTTTTAAACTTCTTCTATTGGTAGAGCTCATAAAGCAATTACATAAATTGAATCAATCTTAAAAATGTAATTAAGGCAGTACGGAGTTAGATTTATTTTGGAAGTGTCATTTAAAAGTGTTTGCTAGTATGTGTACTATTCCCCTATGACTAGATTTTTAAGTCAGCTGCTATATTCTGTGCCCGGTAGAAAATTTCCTGTCTCCCAGCAGCAGAGAACTCAGAGATCAGTCTGTGTTTTCCTACCTCTCATCTCCCATCTGTCTTTATATCGCTGATTCTACAAATTGTTTCACTCGCCCCACTCGCCTTGCTTTGAGCTTGTGTTTTAATAGCAGCGTTCTCACTGTCAGTTCTAACAGTTGCTGGTTAAAGCGCTCAAGATTTTTCAAGCTTCTGCACTGGTGTAGGTGTGCAGGGATGTTTTTTGGACAAACTCATCTGAAAACTGTACAAGACAATGAGTTTTTGGTGTAGGAGAGAGCTAGCTGTTTTTTCTGACAAGGATGTTTGTTTGCTTCTCAAGAGGGAGTGTCACAGATTCATGAACAAATGAATAGATGAACAAATTCTGCAGCTCTGTCTCCTGGACAGATACTGACAATATCTGTGTCTGATTTAATTCTCCCTTTGTGTCAGAAAATTAAAATTTGTTGGATAGTTCTAATGCTGATGAATATTGTCATCTTTTATGGTGGCAGATACGTTCTCCTTTTTGCTGTGTAGTTCCTCCTTGCTCTGCTCTGCGGTGTATTGTGTTGCCAACTTTCTAAAAACAATGATGTTTCTTGTCATGCGGTAACCACAGGGGACCACAATATTGACCAGTATCTGTCAGTTGTTGTGGTTATGGAGTTTTTGGGGTAGCCTACAAAGCCATTTTTGTGTTTACCCACAAATGGGAAGACAAATTCTATTTGTTTTTTCTTTTCTTTTTTCTAATTTGTCCTGCATAGGTGTGGTCCAGTAACCTAAACTCCTAAAACTGTCTAAGTCGGAATAAATTTATGAGAAGACTTTTTCTCTGAACTTTTTTTTCTCTCCTACCATGTGGATTATTAGTCTAAGTACCAGTAAAAAGTATATACAGCTTCATTGTAAGAAATTGTCATGTGCTTTAGCTGTGTGAGTTTCTAGCCCAATTTAAGACATATGTAGACTTGCTGAATAGCTTTTATTAGGAGTGTCACTGAGAAAATGAAAATTCTGACTTCTGTGAATGCAAAATGAGACACTAGGCACCTCGTTATATATCACTAAATAGTATGATTGCCTTTTTCAGTACTACGAGTGCTCTCTTTACAAGAATGTTGTTATTAAACATCCTGTATTTTTGCAGTAACCACTGTCTCTTACTTTTCTATTCATAGACTAATCAGAGTGGTTAGTGAGCTTCCTGGGCTGTGTATTCTCCCATTAATGGATTGAAGATGTTCAGAGAGATGGTAAAGTCTCTAATCTAGTACAAAACTTGCACATAACCAAGCACTTCGTAGGGGAATTAGCCTGATGAGACTATAGTATTAATGTTTTCTTTTGTGAAAGGTGATAAAATTCCTACCTGACCCATTATCTTCCTTGGGATGTCACTGAGCAGAGGCTCTTTAATACATTGGTGGTATTTTTTTACCTGTATCTTTCTCATTTCTCTTTATGGTCAGCTGCAAAATAGGTTATGAAACATGCTTTCTGTCTTAAAACAGTTTCATGTGCTTTTTTTCTTTTCCAACAGCAGCAGCAAAATACCATTAGTATTCTTGTGGGTTTATTAGAGGGGAAAGTTTTGAGTAACAAAGCTGAGGCTGGAATCTTATTATTGGTAGCAAGAGCTAAGAAGATACTGATCTTTTCTTACCATCTTTTTCGTTCCTTTCTATTGCAGAAAAACGTTTTGTGAATCTTTGTTAAATTAATGCAGTTCTCACATTTTGTCGGCAAATGATTAGACTATAGAAGTCACTTTCTCTAAAATGCTAATCTGTAGGACCATATTTAAGTGCAGCTTCTTCTTAAAATGCTCATAAACTGCAACATATACAATATCTAATGCCAGTATTTTCTCCCCCAGATGATTGGCATCATGTTTGTAGCTCTATTTTTTCTGCTTTGTGTTTTGTATGAGATCACTTACTTATGCTTAACTTAGTCCTAGTTTTGACTCACTTAGTTTTAACTTCTGCTCTTGATATATTCCAGTGCAAAAGCAGGAAGAAGGGCTGTTGTTTGTATGAATTGTTATTTTAAACTGTACATTTCCCTGTAGTATTTATACTACAAAAAAGTACTTGCATGGAGTTAATTTTCCATTATAGCTACAAATAATTTTTTAACTTTATAGATGTGCAAGTAAAAGCACTTTTGATGTGGAAGCTGGACGGAAAAAGAGAAATCTTTCTTCTTTTGTCATCCTTTGTGGCAGAATGAAAAACAGTAATTATATATTGGGCTGAACTGGAACACTGAACTTACCCTCATTCAAAGGTGACCGATTTGTGGTCATTTAAAAGAGAAGAAAATAATTGTAATGGATTAATTTAGAAGGAATCAGTATTTCACTTAGGAAATGGTGATGAGTCAAAGGTAGTATCTTGGATGTTAATGTGTACTTGGTCTCTGAAAAACACCTATGAAGTAAAGACTGAGTTGAGGATGTGCCCATTCTTCAAGGAATAAAGGGGATAAGCTGTCATTCTGGTGTTTTTTAATTTTCTTTGGTGGAATTGTAGTTTAGTGTGTCTTAATATGGTGCTAAGCTTGAGCCCTGGCACTAAGAGTCGCATCTGCCCCTTGTGCAGGAAGCTGCTCTACGAGGCCGTGTGATCTGTCCTCATCTGCTCTGGGTCTTTGTAGGCTGGCAAGAACTGCTAGGAATGATCTTCCACAAAGCAGAGGATGCTCTCTCCCAGTGAGCAGTGTGGTAAGCAGAGTATCCAGGAGCATACTGGGGACCACAGGAGGTCATATGAAGGACCTGGCATTCCAGTAGCTTGGCCAGCATCCTCCGCAAATTTATCTGCTTAAGTATTAAATTGGCAACATCCAAGCTCTACCTAGATCCTCAGCTGTCTGGTTTTCCAGATCTTGGGTAAAGAGGTTTTGTGTAAAGGTGAGTACAGCTAAAAGGAAGGCCTATTTCTGAAGTGGAGATGAATATGAAAGAATGTAATCTTTTTTATATTAAATAGAAACACTGTCCTAGGTGTCAAAAGATGACACATTTTAGTAGTTGGTTATTGTTAAATTTGGATTAAATTTTGTATCAGGATGACTTCTCGTATTGCTACCACATCTTTGAGAGTGGAGTGGCTGAAGACTTTATGTTTGGCCAGTCAGCAAGTGAAATGCTCCCTCTTCTGTTAATGAAAAGGAGAAATGAGGAAATCTTTGCTCCCATCATCCACAAGGTTGTCTAGGGTGAGCAAGGTTGATCTGCTGCCAGCGTGTTGCGGCTGGGCTTTTTTCTTATTACACTAATGTTTTATTTTCTTGTGTATTAGGAAATTAGTTTTAGTGGGCTTAGGATAAAGTCAGGAATTACCTTCTCAGAGGTTCCTTTTGTGCTTTTTCAAGGTTGTACTTAGTATCTGTTATTGTGCTCACTTTCTGGTGCTAGCTAGAGATTGTCCTAGAGCTGAAAGACATGCTATAGCCCATCTACATAAAATACAAGGCTTGACAGTTTTTGAATTGTCAGTTTGCTGGTTTTGTGTCGGAATAGATTAAAAATCTGTCTTTCAGTAACATATGAATATAACTTATGTGCATTCCAAAACATCTGAAAGTGTAACATTTTAGAAGATAACATTTGTTCTTTGCTTTTACTGTGCAGTTCAAAAACAGGGAGTGATTTTTTGGTGTTGTTTTTGTCACTTCTATGCAAATACAAATCAGTGTGAGAAATTAATGTTCAAGAACTTCAGTGTAATTTTTCCTGGGTGTGGACTTCAGCAAAAGAAAGGAAACAGCAAATTTCCTTTTTTGGAAGAACATGCTGTACATATCAGCTATAGGTTGTTCAAAATGCATAATAAAATCAATAAACAGCAATAAATATTTTTTCTATGTATGTGTTATCTCCCTCCACTACAGATGTCGTTTACATAACTTTTCAAAGGCTAGACTAAAATGTTACACAGCCATGTCACAGATATCTCGATTCAGTGAAAAATTCAACTTCAGCTTTAAGGAGTAACTATACTGTGTAAGAGTGCTGCCAGCATTTTTGCCACTGCCAATGACCAGCTTGTAGAGTATTAGGATTGTAATAAGAGTTTGCACAGATACTGCCTCTTTTTGGTGCATAATTCTCAATGCAGTTTCACTTCCTAAATTAATAATGTCTGTATTTAATATGATTAACATTTCCTTGTAGCTGGAAGCAATTTTAATGCTATGTCTCTGCAGAGTTTTAAAAAAAAAAAAAGGAGCTCACTCATTAGTGATAACTCAAAACTCTGCAGCAGACAATTGGTTTTCAAAATTACCTGAATTTCATATTTTGTAAAATATTCCAGTGGCTTTTGAACCATGAATTCAAATAAAATTCTGTTTTACTTTCATAGAAATGTGGCTCTGCAGCAATTTATACCAATTGTTGGTCTCAACTGTCCCTCCTGCCTGTAGCTGTGCAGTTTTGCCATCCTCCTTGCATCAGCAGTGGAAGTTATAAGGCTGTACATTGAGTCATTGAAACAGCTGTTCTGGTTGAAAAATAGCTTGGCAAATTATTAATTTTCGTCTGATATCAGTTGATTCAGCTTGGTGAGCACATGCATTGCGAGGGACATGCTTCAGAGCCGGGGAGGAGCAGGAAAATGAGCAACTCATAGCGAGAGCGTGTGGCACTGTGGTAGTCCAGAGATAAGTTGGCATAAACTGCTGTGAAAACTCACAGCATCTGCTCATGCCTGCTGCAGTGCGCTTCTGACTTGAGTAATTCATCTTAACTTGCTCGATCAGGTGAGAAATAACTCAGCAAGGTGTTACTGCTCAGCTTGTCCCACTGGCTCAGCTAAGAGGAGTAGTATTGTCCGCAGTTGGCGCCAGAGAGATGAAGGGTGCAAAGTGGGCAATTTTAGGGTCTAGAGAAGTTGACCTGTCTCCTGGGTTCACTAGTAGCAAACTGGTAGATGTAAGTTGGCTACTACAAGGAACTTCATCTTTTATTATCTTTTACAGTGCTCTTAGAAGCAGCCTGTGGACTCCAGGCTTAAAATCCTTCTCTGGAAAGCAGCAGAAGCATATGAATAGGCAGATTGTTCAGGCCAGGACTGCTTCTTCTGCCTAGCCAGTTGTCACTGCCGTTGAATTAGTAATCATCATTGGTTATGTATACAAAAGTATGTAACAGATGTATGAAAAATTTAATACATGTATAATTAAATTCTATTCAAAATATCATATATACATATTTATAAGGCTGTAAGTAGTTCTGTGGGATGACCAGTTTTTTATTATTTCTGCATGATCATTTTTCTGGACGCTTACCTGGCATTAAAAGAGCGTTGAGAATGAGAGTTGTTTCAGTACAAGTGTCATTCTAAATTGTGTTTGAATAGTGAATATATAGTGAATCTTTTTAAAAACCTGATGTTAAATATTTGAATACTATCTGTAAACATTATTTTATGTGTTTGCTATTCAAATTCTGGATTAAAATATGAACAAACAACAGCAACAAACCTAAAGTCCCTTCAGTATTTTGTTCTTTGCTTGTGTTAATTTTTTGGGCCAACTAATTTATTCTGATACCTGTAAAAATAAAATCACAATGGTTCCCCAAACTGGCTGGCTGTGTTACAGAGCATTCATAAACAATTTATCCAGGATCAGCTTAGGATCGGTGGCCTGTGGCAGCCTGAATTTAGGCTGGTTTAGTAGCAGAGAGCCCAGGCTAATTTTGAATTTCAGTCAGTCTGACAGCTACCAGCTCCTTCTTAGAAGCTGTTTCCTCAGCACTCCTCTGTCCATGTGGAACTCTGGTTTTCACTGAGGCTTAGAGAAAGTGGCTTTTGACGTGGAGGGGAAAGGGATGTCTCAAGGTCCAAGTGAATCTGGCTCAGGACAGAGGTGGAAGAGGTCCCTGAGTAGTAGTGCAGGGTCAAAGGTTTCTTTTTTGGAGATGCTGCAGCACTGCTGTTGCTCTGAGCAGCAGTTAGCTTTCATCTGGGTTTTGGCTGCTGAAACTGTACCCTGAGTGTTAATGATAGCTTCTGGTGGGTGAACTCTGCCATGTAACGACAGACGAGTTTCCGCTGAGTTTGCTCTTTGTGGTGTGCCAGCTGCTGGCTTCCTGCATTACCTGCAGCAATAGCCAGCAACACATTTTTAGTTGTTTTTTTCTTAAAGAAATAGATGAGTGAGACATTGCATTAACTGAAATTCTCTGTCTTTTTACTTAAGAGCATACTCACCTCTGTTCTGCTTGTCCTTTAAAAGAAAAGCTTGCATTAAAGTCAGTTTAGCCAGATGTTGTGACAGTCATGGAGAGGCAGTACAGCCTCGGAAGCATCAGTTACAGTCAGCTGTGTAAGAGCTATATTTATATGCTTAACTAAACTTTTCGTTTCCCCTGTGTGGATAAATGTGAGGTTTAAGTTGCACAAAATTAAATAGTCTCTTTATGAGAGTTGTAAGTGGTGCAGAGTGTGCGGGAATTTAATACTACCACAAGGAACAGACCCCCATGTGTTCTACTAGAATAGTTTAAATCATTAAGTTGCATTCCTAATTGTAATCTATCTGGGATGGAAATGCTAAACTTAACCAAGAAGTCTTATAGACTGCAAAGACCTGTAACTTGTAAACAAGTTGAATATTCAGTTGACACTTTCTCCTACCAAAAAAAATGGTGTTACATTTAGACTAGAGGAATTAAATTATTATGGCAAAACAACTGGTGGTTCTAAAAGCATTTGAAAAGTACTGAAACAGCAGATTTTTTAAATTCTGTTTTACTCACAGTTGTGTGAAGAGATGCTTGTAATAGTGAAAATCCTGAAGCATTTGTTACAGAAAAATGCCTTCTGGTAACAGTGAGATTGGGTACGGTTATTCCTACAAATTTCTGGAGACAACATGCTTTGAGTCGGTAAGGCTGTGATGTACATGAACTATTGGAAGTTTACATTGGAAAGAGTATGGAAAAGGGGCATTTTTGACAGTGACAGTTTTAAGGGGAAAAATTACATGTGTTTGTTATTAACACACATCCACATTGTATATTTATCCTTAAAGGGGAAGCTTTCTACATGTGCTTGTATAGAGGTGCTGTAGATGCAGCAAACACTTTCAACCGCAGTATCAGTAGCAATGGGCTTGGTGTGATAGTGGTTTAGGCTTGGAGAGGGGCTGCCTCTGCAGGGTGCTTGCACACCAGCATAAGCAGCATAGGAACAGGTTTTATTGTTTTGTCCTTGCCTAAAATTCAAAGTGCTTCATAATGTTCTTGTAGGAATCCCAGCTTTCTGTAGGCAGGGTGCACCAACATGGGATTTCATAAGCACAACAGTTGGAGAAACATAGAGTGTAGAGCAAGAAGTACAAACTGGATTGTCAGAGAAAGATGTAGATGTTCTAGTTTAAACAAGGTGTAAGCCATAGGTAATCAACAGTTAAAGCACATTGCTGATGGTTTAATTAGATGTAGCTGTGAGCCTCTGAGGGCTCTGTTGGAGAACATGCAGAGTTGTATTCACTCCTAATTTAGTGTTGAACGTTAAGCACAATACACCTGTTTGTCGGTCTAGTCTTCCAAAATATAGTTGTCAGAGTTTACGCTATAAATTGCAGTTTGTGGATAACTGCCTTGTAAAAATAATTAAATAAAAAATAACATTTTCGTGAGAAAGAGCACCTGACTTTGCTCTTAAGCAGTTTCTTATACGTGGGCATCATGCACAGGTTGCTTGTTCTCATGAGCTGCCTTTCAGCCGTTGAGATGCTTTCCAAAGCGACTCTTAAACTGTGGAATCTTGGCTTCGAATTATGATTCAACAGGTCAAGAAAATGTTATACTAATAGTCTCTTTGTGTGCATTAGAACCAAGCCAGGGACAAGG
This sequence comes from Pardalotus punctatus, assembly GCA_013400915.1. NCBI lineage: Eukaryota > Metazoa > Chordata > Aves > Passeriformes > Pardalotidae > Pardalotus > Pardalotus punctatus. The sequence goes on along the minus strand of VZTX01024057.1, from coordinate 83,211 downwards.
ATGGTTAATACAGCAAAGTGGTGTTTTTAAATTAATAATGATTTGTGGTATGGTGGTACTGTGAAGATCTAGTCATGAATTACAAGCTGTCTGTGCATGGCAGTGTGTACGCACACTGTTTGAAAAAAGATCTCTCCTTCAAAAGTGGTGCTGACTAACCAGTGTTAGTCCTGCCTGCACCACAGTGCTCTCCGAAAAGCATGAGAACAAAGGGCTCTCCAAAAACCATGAGATCAAGGCTGCATTTTGGGTTTGCTGACTAGACAGGTGGAGGCTCTTTGTCTGTAGCTGTATCTTCAGGTTTCCCCTGTGCATCGTTTTCCCATTTTTTTACCTCCTGTCACTGTCACCAGCATGAAATTTGGACATGTGTTGCTTCTGAAATAGAAATACTTTATGAAAAGACAAATCATGGTGTGATTCTTGGGCTGTCCTGTGCAGGGCCAGGAGTTGGACTTTAGTAATCCTTGTGGGTCCCTTGCATCTCAGAATATTCTGTGAGTAAACTGAGTGGGCTTTAGCAGCATTAGTCTTCTTTTTGCTGTGGCACTTGTTTTTGCTTGTGATGAGTGTTATTTAGGTGTGCAGCCGATTGTAGGAGTCTGTCATTAAGAGAAATTATCAATAGATTTTGCTAGTGAAAACACATACAGAAGTACAGTGAAATGCATGTAGAAATACAGTGAAATAAGGCATGGTATGTAATCTAATCTGCCTTAATAGGTGGTTTGCTATGTTCCTTAAAAGTCTACATTCCATAGGTTTTTCCTGGATTTCCAGAAGCTCCCTGGCTGCCTTTGGTTCCTTGTATTGACTTTCAGTCCCTAGAGAAGTCTGTATAGTTCAGATTGGTCAGATCTACAAGTAGAGAGGGATTTCAGCTCAGTGTGCACTGGTCAGAGTAGTCATCCACAGCACAGGAGGTTTGCAGTCGAGGCTCTCCTATGTGTCTTGAGTGTGAACATACATCTGTGTCCCTTCAGTTTCTTACAGTTGAGAGCATTTGGTGAGAAAGAAATAATGTTCATATGCCAAATCATGATCCCAAGGCTCTGGTTTTTCTCCTGGACAATAAGCTGCAAATCTGTAAATATTACAGGGAACAGTATCTGGAACCTCACTTGTATTTTTTTATCTACCTCCAGCCATATGAGTCCATTGGTAGGTAAACTAGAGACAAAACAATCCACTCATTTTCTGCCTCTGTGCCTTTTGTTCTGTGTAGCAGCTTTGGTTCAATTAAAGCCCTTACTAGTATATCCTGTGGGATGATTGCGCATTCCCAGGAAATGGGAATGCAAACCTTCTTTGGGGCTGAGGAGGGACTGGAGCCCAGTTAACTTACTTCCTGTGTGTGCCAAAATACTATGAAGTACCTGGGATCCATCACCACCTTCTCACATGTCCTGACTCGATCTACTGCATTTCATCTTTCTCAGTGGGGAGAGATGTCATATAGCAGAAAACTTTATCATCTGCAGTTGTCCTGAAATCACTACCCATTTTTTTCCTGATTATAGAGGAAATTTATGTCTTCTGTCAAGAAAAATCTTCCCACCCCAATTCCCTGCAGCCAGGCACCTAACGGGAAGATTTGTTTCCATTCCATAATTCAAATCAAAACTAAAAAACTCTTCTCATAAAAATACCCAGTTGCTTTTATTTTTCAGGCATTATTTAGAACTGTCAGTAAGTTGAGGGCTCCTGTGAAATGCAGGAACAAATATCAGTAAATTCTATATAAAAGCAGTAATATGGTCAAACTGTGTGAGTGCTTGTGAACTTAGTGGTTCACTCTTGAAGCAGCTGTGTCCTATATAAACTAACAAACACCCCCCATACTCTGGGGACACAAGATGATACCATGAACAGCCTTCCAGCTCTGTTCTCATGAGCTGTGGCCTCAGCCTGCTCGTACTTGCACATGACCGTTTTCATGTGTTCTGCTGAATAGGCCGTGTGATGTAGGTGCCCATGCTGGGATCTCAGCAAAAGACACAAGGTTATTTTAGAACCTAACACCTACTGACTTTTTCCACTGCATCCAGTCCTTTTTTTTTTTTTTTTTTTTTTTTTTTTTTTTTTTTTTTTTTTTTTTTTATTTTTTTTTTTTTTTTGTTTATTTTTTTTTTTTTTGTGGATTTTAAGCTACTTCATTTCTTGGGAAATTTTTTAGAGCTGTAGGAATAAACTGTGGGTAGTAATGTAGTGTAACTCAGGGTTTTAGCAGTTCTGTTACTGCTTTGTAACAGATATTACAAATGTTTGTCTACCTTACTGGGTACACAAGTGAGGCACAGTAGTTTTCATGCTAAACTTGTAGACTTGTGATATGTTTTCTCATGGTTTGGGCATGCAGAAATGTGTATTCTCATCCGTTTTGGACTCCCAGCCCTTCAGGGGAATCTTGTGAACTAACCAGTGGTATACACAAATTGTGGCAGGTAACCGTAAAGAACCATACTGGAATGTAGGAGCTGGTCTCCCTAACCTATGCAGAAAATCAGTTTCCTGTAGATTTTAACTCTCTTGTAATTGAAACTTAAGTCTTAATTGGTTTATTATATATTAATATATGATGTCCTGATAAAACTGTGTTCTTGGAAGCTCTTCTGATGAGTATTTGGAGACTTATTTTATTCCACTAACATAGAAATAACTGACAGAAGTTATTTGTGTAATAGTGTTGATTCTTTTATGCTATAGCATCATGGTAGCTGAAGTAGTTATGCCTAAAAGTTTTCTCAGGAAACATTTTGAGTAAGCAGTCTTGATGTGCTGAACTTTTTGTGTAAGAGTTATTTCAGTGCTAAAGAATTTTTTATTTTGCACTTCAGTCTGGGATAACATCCCATTCTTTCCATATTACTGCAAGCAGTTCAAAACCTGCTGCTAATGTCTGTGAAGTTGCCAGGGGCAGAATGAGCATTGTGGTCTTGAGCCATGCTGTTGGTAGGCTGGTAGATAAATAGGCTGTTGGAGAGCTTTACTTCTAGTATTCCCGTTTGGATTGGTGTGCTGCAAAGTCCTGCTCTTGGGACTGCACTTCTGTTGTCCATCTTGACTTTTCCCATCAAATTCACCTTCCCTACATGGGGATGCTCTGCTAGCTTATCTCTGATGATGCAAGGTCAGGAGTTGGGCCTCTGCGAAGGGCAGCCGTCACAGGGCTGGTCTGCATCCAGGGAACAAATAGTTTTGCAGGCTGGATTCAGGATTGGGTTCTTTGATTAAAATTTCTGGCAATTCAACCACCAGTGTTTATCCCAAATTGCTCTTCATTTAATGAACAATGCATCACGTAGCTTCTTAATGGCAGTCCTGGAATTTACTGTGCAGCTATACTTCAGTATTACAGTAACACTGATTAAGTAAATAAGATAGCTGTGAAGATCATAAATGAAGAATTACCAATTTAAGATTTGTGGGAAAATCTACACCACAGACTTGGAAGTTTTGATCAAAAGTAACTCCTTCATGTAAACACTTTTTTTTGTACTTGTGCCTTACTCAGCAATATGCTTCTCTCAAGACAGAACAACAAGATACCATTTTACCACTTCCTTTTATAGCGAGTTGCTTCTTTGCAATGAATAGTTGTACAAGCAGATATGTTTGGAGTTGTTGCATGTCCAGGCAGATTTGGGTTTGTAATTAATGACGTCTGTTGTGAGAGTTCTGCTGTCAGGAGTGTTTGCAGGTCATTGCTAGAGGTTTGTAGTGTCTATGTAATTGCTGTCCCATGTCACTGGAGTTGTTTGGTTTCTTCAGTCCCTTCTTTTCCCCCCACTTTTTCAGAAATGTCAGTGGGTTGCATTTTGCCAATCCATAAAATTCATGCTGAAAAGCACAGCCCTCCAGGCTATGCCAGGAAATCTTCTGGAGGGAAGGATGAAGGAACTGTTTCAGCAGGGTGGCCATCGAGTCCTGGAACAGGCGTCTCCAGAGACTGTTTCACTCTGCTTATTTTAGAAATGTGTCTCTTCCTGCTCCCTTTTTAACCAGAGTCTTCATGCCTGGGGGTGGGGGCTTGGCTGTGTGACCAGTTTAGTCCAGCACACAACCACAGGCTGTGGCTGAGCAGCAGGATCTTTTGCTTCCCTGCCCCATCCAAGTTACCTTTTTCTCCATCCTCATCTCACCACTTCTGCCATGCCAGGGTAAGCAGTTTTGTGCCCAGGTGGAAGAAACAAGCCACTTCCTTTGTTGGATTAGTTTCAGACAGATCTCTCCTTGCTCCAGTCCTGGTGGCCACAGTAATGCTGGCACTGATCAAAAAAGAAACCAGTAAGAATAACCAGCCAGGGGGTTGATTAACCAGGGCGAATCATCAACAAGGAGGATGGGGCAGCTCTCTTAACTGACTTTCCATCCTTGCACCACATGAAAATGGCTGTAAAGGTAGCATCATCTCTAGGAAGAATCAATTCCATGCAGCATTTCTGAACGAAGATTTAAACCTGTGAAAACACAGCTCATGCAAAGAGGTGTCAGGCTGCGGGAAGCACGAACATGAGGCCAAAAGTGTGAGTTGTGTATTCATTTCTAGGTTTATGAGTGCAATTAGAGGGGTGTGTGGGGATATGAATAAGTTGGCTGTCTGGATACTGCCTCAAAAAGGTGGCGTCTGCACAACAGCTCAGCTCTTGCTGCACACGTAAATGTTTCTCCTGTGGTTTGTTGCATGTTTCAATGGAAAGCTTTGCAGTAAGGCACATTTCAGAATGCAGTAGGGGCAGATGCCACGTACTGTTTTCCTTTGCTTGCCATCAACTTGGTGGATACTGGATTACTGGGTCAGATGAGGAACCAGCTGAGGGGAATAATACTGCAGCAACCTAACGTGTTGTTGTTAATACTGCCTTAATATCTGTGTAAACTGTGGCCTGTGGCAGTGCTGAGCTGGAGAGTGATGAGAGGAGAGCAGCATAACCATCACTATTTAATTTCAAAAGAATAAATGTGTGTATAACTCTTATCTTTTTTCCTTGATCCCATTTGCCCAGTTAATTTTCTGCAGAGATGCTATTGCCATTCCAATAAAGAAATTTTACAGGAAGAAATTTTAAAAGGCTTCAGTACTGTGGAATGGTTAATTTCTAAATATCTTAATGATTAGCAGAATGTGAAGGTTCTAAATACTTGATTTGCAAATTCAGAATTCTATGGAGAAATTATCCTTCCTTTTTCTGTCATCGCTTAATGACTCTCTCATTTCAAATTAAAAGCTCCGGAGATTTCTATCAAAGTGGATTTTATAAATAAAAACTTTTCTTCAAGCATTACTGTTTGTTGAGACAGTTAGCGGAAAAAAAAACAACAACTTGGAAAGCTTTGAATCTAAACATTCAAGGTTATGTCTATGTTTGTTTTCCTAAAATATTTAACAAAAATAGAGTATGGTTCCCAAATATGCAGAAATAATTTTAAAAACAGTTTTTCAACAGCACACCATTTGCAGCCTTTTAAAAAGAATCCAAGTGGTGATATAGTTATTAGAGATTTCAGTCTCTTGGCTTCGAGCTGCTTTCTTTCAGGGATTAAAAAAACCAAACCACTTCTTCAAGGATTGTGGAATATTTTTTCAAGGATTTAGAAAAGGGAGAACAAGTATAATAGAAAAGAGTTAAATGTTGCATAAAAATATTAATTTATTTCTTGTAACAATTGGGTTTCTTTCTGTTCCAGTCATCTGTGGTTGAATATTGAGAAGATATTTAGTTGTAGCTCCACCAAGGGTTTCCAAAGGCTTCCATTGGCCATCTAGTGTACTTGGGAGTTGTTTCGGTTTATTCCCTCCGTGGAAAATCTACAAGAGGGCAGCTCCCATTGCTGACTGAGAACTTGCAGGGGGAATGCGCTCGATGCTGCAGCGGCCGGCAGGAGGGTTGGAGAACGGGGGTGTGCATTGCTTTGCTTGCGTTGGACAGCAGGCAGAACTGAGCCCAAACTAGCAGCTCTTTGCTCGTGTTTTTCCAGCTCAGCAGCTGGAAAAGCTGTTAAGCTGTGGAGGTAAAGGAAGCGAGCTGAGTGCGCTTGCTGTGGGAGAGGCATTGGCTTAGCCATATATGGAAAAGGACATTTTCCTTGTTAACTTTACGGGAGCCTGTGCCCAGAACTGCATTCATCACGCGGATGCATTTCCACTGGAACGTTTCTCCTCCAAATGGTCTTAATCATAGCTTTAGCACTGTGTCACATCTTTGCTGACTTATTTATATAGTCTGTGTGGACTTGCTATGCATCCACTCTTAGTCTGCCCTAAAAAGGTGAACTGTTTATGATTTTCTTGTCTACTAGCAGAAAAGACGGTACTCATTTTGTGCCAGCACCGTAGCCTTTTTCTTAGTAAAAAGCCCACCCCATTCTGGAGTGTACTAAAAGCAAAACTGCTTCTCGAGTAACAAAATATCCTTTCACTTGAGGGAAGCAAGGTTTGCTGAACACAACATACCTAACATAAAACCAGGACAGGAGGAACCTAAAAGTTGAACAACCTGGTAAGGCCTTGCTGTCCAGACTCCTACTCCGGTGGGTGAGCTCCTAACCATGTAACCACCGTCTTTCCAAGCCTTGTTTCAGCCCCTTCATCTGTCTTCCACCTGCTTGCATTCCTTGGGTCACCATTCCCCTCTGATCAAGGTTTGTGGTTGCACAGGTTGAATTTAGGTGCTTGCTTATCGAGGGGCTTAATGAGAGAGTGTTCCTGGAAGAGAGTTTTTCCAAATGAATGACTGATCACCTGCAGCAATGTGCAGAGAGAAATTGGAGTGGCATATATGCAATAAGTAGTGTTCAAAAGTTAAGATAGAATTCACAGTTCAATATTCTCCACTTTTTTTAATCAGTAATTCCTTTTGTGATTGTGTATAACGTCTGTCAAACTAATTCAACAGAATATTTTCTTCATTCTCTTGTGTCTAAATTCCACTGCCTGTCCTTTCACCGCAGCATTCACTGAAGAGTGTGCCAAAATGATTTATCAGAAAAATATGAGCCATCTAAAACTGTTGTTGGATACAATTTGTTAGCAAAGGGTTGGCTTCCGTTTCAAACTTTCCCTATCGGATTTTAGAGCAGCCATCCCTTCATTCTCTGGTAGGTCTGTCTGGATGTGCAAAGTAACAACTGTGTTTCAGTGTGTGAAAACCAAAGCTCACCTGCTGTTCTTATTTAAGCACTGCTTACTTTGTTGCTAATTTATATGAAAAATAGTACGTCATCTAGAAAAATGACATGTTCATTTTAGGAGATTCTGCCAAATTCACTTTTCCTTGGTTATACTGCAAAATATTTTTTAGAACAAGAAGTCATTAAGAATATTTTTGTTTCCGGCATGACTGGAAAGACTTTAATTAGCAACAACACTTTAGGATGTCTGAGGAAACTGGCCGTTACCATCTAAGTTCTCAGAATTCTTATAATGAATAAAAGAGAAATAGAATTTAAAATAGTATCAGAATTTAAAAGATGCTGGCCCTTGTTGACTACCTGGTATTAAGGTAGAAAAAAATTTAGAAAAATGTAGCCTTTCATTAATATTTATAGCACTGAACAGAGTGTTTTTTCTTTGATATGGATGGTATCCGTTGATTTTCTGTTGTCTAAAGAGGAAAAAATAGGGGTAGAGTTTGTATAAGGGATGCTTTATGGTGCATATTTTGAGAGGAAATTTCTAGTTTGGTGTATAAAATGCAAAATTAGTCTGTAAAATGCCCTTTGGAGACTCCGAAGAAAACGTTTTGTAAAGGGCCCTGGTGTTTATCTTGAAACAGAGATGTGAGTATAGAAGCTCTGTTTCCGTCCTGTATTTCTGTGGTATCTTTATTTAGAAGTCTCTCTCTGATAACATTCAGAGCATAAATATTTTTTATAAGGTGTTAAAAGATTGGTCTGGGTTCTTACCCCCAAGTGAACAGCATTTTCAAATTTCTCATAGTTTGCTGGTTTACCTAACATAAGAGCATTTCAAAATAGTTTAAGAAGCTGCCCTGTTTGATGTCTTCTAAATACAGTGTAGCCCACAAACTTGGTTTGTATTGGAACGGAATTGTCCAGCTGCTACAACTAAGATAGTTTGTTTTGCATTTGTTCTGTGTTCCTTGTCTCCTGAAACACAGTTATATGTCCGCAATTTCATGCAATTACTTTTTTTTTGTGCTTACTCATTACAATAAATCATCCAATTTGGTTTTCTGTTTTTGTCTTTCAGACTAATTTCAAATTGCTCACGTGTGCTGGCGTCCTGTGTTGCTTGATATGGAATGGATTTGCTCAGCAAGGTAAGGCACTCAATTGCACTGCAGTAGTTTAATGCTGCTTTAAAAGTATATCTCTTTAGCAGTTATTTATGTGGATAAATGCATCCTCATTAGACAAATGCTAATGGCAGTCGGTCAGTCATATCTCATGTTAATAACCTGTTTGTAGTTGGAACTTAGTTTACAAAGCCAGAATGAAGCAAAGCAAAATCCTATTGTTATTAAAACCTTTTTATAAATGAAGTGACGGATTTGCGTTCCTCACTAGGTGGAAGCGACTGCATAAAAGCTAATGCAAAGTCATGTGGGGAATGTATACAAGCAGGACCAAACTGTGGCTGGTGTAAAAAAACAGTAAGTGCTGCAAACTTCTTTTTATGGTTTGGTTTTTTTCCTTGGTTTCAAACTTTAGCGAATGCTTTAACTGTATAGAAATGTCTGTTTTCATTAATGGTACTTTCCTGTAGTTCTTCAATTTGATACTTATTTGTACTTAAAAAATCAAATACTGTGATTTTCCTGATGTCCTGATTTGAGTATAAATGTTTTTCACAATGTGTTTACTTCTCCTTTTCTAAATCTTAAGTGTATACAGACCCTACAGGCTGTCTTATAGTTATCTAAAATTACTCCAAAGTGGAATCTGTCTAGGTATGCTTGATTTATATTCTTCCAGTGACAATAGAGTAAGAGCTAATTTTAGACAGGTGTAGGTGGAGTAGGGAAAGAGTTTGAAGGGGCTTTTTCTTCTAAAAGAAAGATTTTCAAATTTTAGTTTTCTGTTGTTGGTAGACTCAAGGAGTAGGAGATAGGTTTGTGTGGGTGGCTTGTTTCATTATGAAACAGAAAGATTATTTTCTTAGGTTAATAAAAACTAAAGTCAGGAAAGTACGAAATACAAGATATAAATTGTATATGCTGACACATCTTCTTCAGGTTAGAAACAGAAGATACGGAAACAGAAGAATATGTTTTCTTTAGCTCTTTTGTTTGTTATTGGAAACTGAGAAACTTTCCTGTTTCTTGCTAGGATTTGATAATGTATCTTTATTTCCGTATATTGCCTACGTACTATCCCCCAAACCAGCTTATACACTTGCAACATTTAATTAAACTGACTAATTTTACAATTTGGCCTTGAGCTGTCAGATTTTTGCAGGTCTGTTTCATCAAAAACTGACAAGCTTTAATATACATTTATTTATATACATATTTTGGGGGGAGGAGCAGAATCAGAATTGCCAAGTTTCTCAATTAGAAGCCTTATTTATTTATATTTGAGGTTAGAGCTTTTTTAATGTTTGAGGTAATGGTAATTTGTTGTTCAGAACAAAGTTAAGCATTGGTTTTGCTTATGGGTGTTACTTTCAGATTGAATTTCCCCAAAACAGGAGTTGTCTCTTTGCCCTGCTCTGTCAGCATATAGCTATCACTTTGTTGTGGATTACACTTATATAATCTTAATTAAAAAGGAAAGAATGTTTAAAGCAGGCTGCATAAGTAGGTCCACATTATTGGCAACTCTGTGAAAAGGAAAGGCTTTTCCACCTGCAGCCACTTTTAGAGTAGCCAATTTAAACAAATGTCCCACTTCTGATGGAGGTGACATTGGGCTTTTTTTTTTTTTTTCCGTCTTACTTATACTTATCTGTGTATAAGATGTAGGTGCAAACTCCTGGAGTAAATAGTAATCAGTCGATGTATTTAGTGTCATTTAATATATTTTGAAGCCATGTGTTTTATTACTGAACTTTGAGGGAAAAAAAAAAAAATGGAATCATTGTAGAAAAAGCAATTGCAGGTAGAATATAACAACTTGCACATAGCTGTAAACTTGATACTCTTTTTCCTGTGTTTTCTAGGACTTTTTGCAAGAAGGAGAGCCAACATCTGCCCGGTGTGATGACTTGGCAGCGCTGAAGAGTAAAGGCTGCCCTATGGAAGATATAGAAAATCCCAGAGGCAGCAAACAGGTGCTCGAAAATAGAGAAGTAACGAATCGTAAGAAAGGTGCTGCAGAGAAGCTGAGACCAGAAGCCATTACACAGATCCAGCCACAGAAATTAGCGTTGCATCTAAGAGTCGGTAAGGACAGTTTCGTTCCAGTTTTGGGATGATTTTTCTGTCACCACCACATCTGCATTTTTTTATTTGAATGTGTAACCATTTTATTCCAGAAATGACTATTGTTCAGATAATGTAAATGATAGCAGAGCCATTCAGTTCAGCTCCAGGTCTTTAGATCTTCCAAATACTGTTTGATTTTTAAAAAAGATAAGATATTATCACTTGTTCTATATTCCCGATAGAACGTAGGAGAAAATTGGTGCCTGATGGATTGATATATATATATATATCAGAAAGGTAAAATTGTTTTGTTTTCAGTATTTTGTAGTTGATCTTCTAGAGTGTGCTTTCATAAGATGAAAGTAGAGGAGTCAGAAAAAACTTAAGTTGTGAGAACATTTCCTTTTGCTTGAAGTACTGCTGTTGCCTGTGTGTCAGAACAAAGTGGTTTTGTAGTTATACAGCACAATTTTTGGATTGCTACGTGAAATACCTTCCAGAGGCTAAAGATGTAGACACAGGACCACAGTAATGAAAACACAAAGTAGCTGTGTACCATTTCTAGCCCCTAAAGAGAACTTTATCTCATTCAGATACGGGGGGTGAGGAGGAACAGGGCTTGTGGCTCACTGGAGCACAGTGGAGATTGTACTTAAGGAGAGTTCTTAGGTACTGCCGACACACTGAACAGCTGCCTTGTATTTTCCTGGAATAAGAGCCTGTACTTAGGGTCAGCTGCTTGGTGGTGGTTGCAGTAATAATTGGAAGGTGATGTGAAGCAGGCTCAGCATGATGTGGAGAGGAAAGTAATGAAAATTATTTTGCAATTTTAATATGGCTCCTATTTATTTCTAATGTGAACTTTTTTGCTTCAAACCAAATTATTGTTCCTCTGTTGACATATAAGTTTCTTCATCAGAACATAGCAGGGACCTGGGCAACCAGAATCTAATTACCCAAAAGATTATTACTCTGTTATAAGCACTTTCCTTTGTATAAGCTCTCTGAGGGACTGTGTGCTTGCAGAGGGGGGGATACTTGCTTTCTGTGCAGGCTTTTTGAAATAATAGCTTAGGACAATCTAAACAGATTTTTGTGGTTGCATTTTGTGTTATGGCTTTTTTTTTTCCTTTGTTTTGTTGGTTTGAGTTTTCTTTTGTGAAAACTATGCTGCATAGCTGTGTGATCCATATGCTATTCACTTTTCCCATTTAATGGTTTTCTCAGTTTGCTAATTTTAATAATTCCTAATTATTAAGCAAACTTAAGCAGCAACAATACTACCATTTAATTTCCATGACTGAGGGGAGCAGGAAATCCTATTTATTCTATTCCTTGTTTCATATGTAATAGTCAAAAGAATACTGTTCCATTTTCTGGGGAAGGGGATGTGTGTGTGTAATTCTTCTGCACTTTCAGCAGCAGAGTGAGATGACATTCTTCTGTAGGCAAAATGCAGGGTCTGGGCTTACAATCACAACAAATAGTAACTTGCCATTCTCTCATTGCCATTTCTGTGCTCTCAGCCTGGTAGATAAAAAGTAACTTGCAATATTGGAACCAGAACAAATTTTTCTTTTGTAAACTTATTAAAACAATGTAGTTTTTATATTTTTGAAAATTACTGAAGTCATCTTGGATGACAATAGATGTTGAAAATTTGTGCTACGAGGTCTTACAGGAACCTTGTTAAAATGATTGCAAGTATGAAGATTTGAAATTGCAGCAACTACAAGAGGCTTGGGTTTTGGCAGGCTAATGTATTGAGTGGGGAGATAAAGTACCTCAGAAATATGAAACTGTACATTTGAAAGAAACACTTGTTGACATTTTTTTTCATCATAATTCGATGTTAAGCATTGCAATTAACAGAAGAAAAAAATAATTTGCCTCTAATTAAAAACCTCCGTAAGTATTTACAAGCCTTTCCGTAGAAAGGCATTTTTCTTGCCGGTGCAGTTGTGGAATTTTTAATGGTTTCTGTTGTTTAATCTCTGTAACAGGGGAACCCCAAACATTTTCATTGAAGTTCAAGAGAGCTGAAGACTACCCCATTGACCTTTATTATCTTATGGACCTCTCCTATTCTATGAAAGATGATTTAGAGAATGTGAAAAGTCTCGGAACAGCTCTGATGTTAGAGATGGAAAAAATAACTTCAGACTTTCGAATTGGTAAGAAAGATTTGCCTGTTGTAGAAAAACAATAATTAAACCCCGCAAGTTTCCTTCCTGATGTTTTTCACATGATTGTATATGAAGAGGTTTTTTTTTTTTTCAACTTAGCAGTATTACAGCAGATGTTCTAATACATAGAACTTGTTGAACAACATCAAAGTATTTGGTGTTGGTGGAGAAGGTGGAACATAAGCAAGTATATGAGCTATTTCTGATGTCAGTTCAGCTATAATGCATTTGAATTCCATTCAATACATACATATGTGTCATAATACAAATGAGACTTCCATTCTTCAGCTTACAGGGATTTTATTTTTCTGTCTTAGGCTTTGGCTCTTTTGTGGAGAAAACTGTGATGCCTTACATAAGTACAACACCAGCCAAACTCAGAAATCCTTGTACAGGTGACCAGAACTGTTCAAGTCCATTTAGCTATAAAAATGTGCTCAGCCTTACCAGTGAAGGAAACAAATTCAATGAACTTGTAGGTAAACAGCACATTTCTGGGAACTTAGATTCTCCTGAAGGTGGATTTGATGCAATAATGCAGGTTGCAGTTTGTGGGGTAAGTGTGCATTACTTTTTTTTACTGCTTTATTAGATGAAATTGTTTGGATGCAGCCTTAGTGTTTTATGGTGACAGGCATTTGAATGTATCACCTCCTGCAACCAAGACAGGGTAGGTAAGGAAGAGCTCTAGTGAGGGAATAAACGAAACTGGGAAATGTGAACGTGCCAATTGGACACAGTGATCACAGCATGTAGAGACAAAGTTTTTAAAGTCTGCTATAGAAGAGTCAGGTTCTGCTTAAAAGTGGATGAAATCCTCAGTAAGCAATTATTGCCCGACTATTTTAAAGGGATAGAAGCTTCTTATGGTTGTGGTTGCAGAAATTTGGTGTATTGTAACTTCTCCTAGTTTCTCAGACAGAAGTAGATGGAAAACTGTTAAACTGCTTGTTGGGGTTTTTTTTGAACGCCTAAGGATTCTTTATTTCTGTCATTTTGACAGACTATTCTATGCACCTGTACAAAATGGACTCCCAAAAAAGCAATGCCCAAGTTTATTCTGTTTACCCAAGTTTATATTATTTTTGCTGTTGATCAATGGATTCAAGACTTTCTGAAACAATCTGGAGTCTTAACTTAAAAGTGCAATGTTAATCATAAGCCTTCTAGGTTTTTGTGCTGGTAACTGGTATTACATGACACTTTCACATGGTCTTCTCTCCTTAAATTAGCTAAGGCTTCAGCTCCATGGAAAAATTTTTAAAAATAGGAAAGGGCAGTTTACATAATTAGGCCCTGCAGTTGTGGGTCAGGATACTCATGGCAAGCACTGTGCTGGGTGCAGATTTGCATTAGGCTGGCAAAGCCTGATGATTCTTCAGAGTCTAATTCTGGGCCGTTCCGTGCTGCAGCAGTGCTGCACGCCAGCGTCCTGGGGCGTCCTGGTCATGCCATGGGAGTGGGCGTGCACTGAAGAGCTGGACTGATGTGCCTGATTATTAAAACCCCTTCAGGTACTCTGAGAACTGGGCAGGGCCTATCACAAAAAGAATCTTTCTTGCCTTTGATGAAAAACCTGCAGCAGATGTTTTGGAGCAGATGTTTAATAAAACACAAGTGCTTCCAAGGTGAATTAATGTTTTCCAGGGTGACACTTTTGCGATGTGGCTGCTCCTAAGTCTGTCTACTTTTCCATGCATTTCTCTCTCAAGTGTTGCTCCCCAATGACTTAAAATAAATTGGTGCAAAATACCAAAAATCCATTTGTGTTTTTCCCAAGGAACAAATTGGATGGAGGAATGTTACAAGGCTATTAGTGTTTTCCACGGATGCTGGATTCCACTTTGCAGGAGATGGTAAACTTGGTGGAATTGTTCTACCAAATGATGGGAAATGTCATCTGGAAAATAATGTGTACACAATGAGCCACTATTACGTAAGTCTTTACATTGTCGTCTAGGGAAATGAATATTTTATGATGCTTAAGCTCAAAAAAACTCATTGGGTCATCTGGTGTAGTTTCAGACCACTATGTCTTAGAAAATTTATCTCTTTACCTCTATATTACATCAAGTGACTTCAGCTTAAGAAAAGCAAATGTACAAGTATTAATCATCGTTATTGGAAAATTTCAAGAAATGGCAACTTTCACATTATGATTATGTGTTGTTGGATTTTAACCTTTTTGATGACTAATAATCCTATGTCACACAGAATCACAGAATATTCTGAGTTGGAAAGGATGCACAAGGGTCATAGAGTCCAACTCTTGAAGTGAATTAAGTATGTCCACTGGAAAACTGGTGACTGTCCCATTATTTTATCATTTCACCAGTCTTCATGTTCAGAATAGTTTACTAGTGTGAAAAATACTGCCAAATATCTTATTGAACTGTTTTTTTAAGACTGTAGTCTTATGATGCAAAGTTTATGGTAAAAGTATGGTTAGCATTGCCTTTGTGGTTTATTGGTAGGGAGATCCGACAAAAAGTGAAAAGAGAAACGTTTACCAGATGGGGTAACCACAATAAGCTTTACCAAGTTTGTGTGTTCATTTATTCCTAACTTTGAGTGAAAATTGTTCAACGAAAACCTAAAATTAATTCCGTTTTATTTCATCTTTTCATCGTGAAACAGTGCAAAATGTAGTGCTTTTGAGGGGCTGAAGGTAGTTTTCTGAGAACATTGAGATTAAGGATTTAACCTTTCATATGGTAACGGAATGTGAAAATGTCTGTATAAAGAAACTCTTACCTTCATGGGGCACATACGGAATCTTACCAATGCCCGTTTATTTTCAGAGGTTGTTTTGCTTTAGAACTGTGACATGAGCTGGCTAGTTAGGAGTTGTATGTGTGTTTTTAAAGATTATTTGTATTCATGATGTCAGAATCTTTCTGATTATTTTCTAGAAATGTGTCTCAAATTTGAATTGCATTTTATGCTTGATTTTTTTTTAGGATTATCCCTCTATTGCTCATCTGGTACAGAAACTTAGTGAGAACAATATTCAGACAATCTTTGCTGTTACTGAAGAGTTTCAGGCAGTCTATAAGGTAAAGAAGTTACTCTGAAGTCATTAAAATTGCCTTATTTGAAATTAAAATAATTGTGGAAGTAAGTGATCATGGAAGTGGTATTTTGCTACCCACATATTTTATTATTAAGTTTGTTTCACTTGTTCAAGTCAAAACTGACTGTGTGTGTAATTTCCAGTGAGAAAGTGCTCCTACTCCTTTGCCACTCTTTATAGGTATGAGGGAGTGGAGAGCACATTTGCAGTTCTGATGTTTGTGAACATTTTTACAGCAAAATAGCTGAGGGGGGTGTGGACACTGAATCAGGGGACACACTTTTGAAAGAACATATTTTGTCCCTTGAGCTCTATTTATATACCCCATGCTTAAAATTAACTAAACCGCTGGATGCGATTGTGCAATAGGAAATGACTGTGTAAAGGACATGCATATTTTTCCTTCTTGTAACCTGTTTTTTTTGGTTTTGGGGTTCTTTTTTAAACTCTATTCAAATTGTAAGCTTTTTCTTTTTTGTTGGAAAAAGTTGCCTGCCTAATTTTTAATGTACTCTAAGTGTGGTTGAAGAAATACTGTGTGTGGTCAACTTATACAAGAGCAGGTCTTAGTATTCTGTTACCAAATGCAAAGGAGAAGAAAAGGCTGGGTGTTTGTGCTAGTAGTGCCATGTATAACCTCAAAAATCGTGATCATCACTGGCAACACCGCTGTGTTTCCTGAAGTACTTGATCTTGACTAGTTACTAACACATTGTATCACCATTTATACTACAAATTATACTTTGTTTGCTAGTAAGACTGTAATTTTCCTTCTGTTTTGTAAATATTGAAAGGAACTGAAAAATCTGATACCAAAATCAGCAGTGGGAACATTGTCTTCAAATTCCAGCAACGTGATTCAGCTGATCATTGATGCATACAATGTAAGTTCAGATTTTATTTGGGATGTATTAATTTTTCTCTCTTGTAAGTTTTTCAAGCAGACTCCAAGGTGGATTAATTAGTATACTACGCTATACCATTGCTGTAAAACCACACTACACATTCAGCTCTATGGCAATAAGAGCTTAAATCAGTAAAAAGATATGCTCTT
Source organism: Pardalotus punctatus (assembly GCA_013400915.1). Lineage (NCBI taxonomy): Eukaryota > Metazoa > Chordata > Aves > Passeriformes > Pardalotidae > Pardalotus > Pardalotus punctatus. The sequence goes on along the minus strand of VZTX01024057.1, from coordinate 66,570 downwards.
AAAGCCATTTAAAATGGCATTACAAAGAAAAGTTATCATCCACGTTTTCCCTTTCAAAAAATAAAATTCTCAACCAAAACCCACACTGTTTTAGCATCTTCGCTTTTGCCTGCTTGCCAAGAGGGAGCATAAAAGGCCTTTTTGCTGGATTTGGCCCCAAAATATTTTCTTCATTGCTGCGTTGTGTGTAAATGAGTCCCATTTCTCCTTTGGAGTACATGGGACAAACAGGTGCTTCCATCATCTTTGGAAAGCTACCCTGACCCTGTAACAGATTCAGGCATGAGGAGGGGTCACCACAGCATGACTTTGGGCAGCCCTGGCTGGTGTTTCTCAGCACATTGGAACTTACATAATTCCAGTGTGCCTGTGGAGTTAGTGCTTAGACTGTGCTTAGTTGTGTGATGTCTGTTCTTCAGCAAAATGCTTCTGCAACTCAGTTTGAAGTTAGGTAATGACTGTTGTTTTAGTCCCTTTCTTCAGAGGTTATCCTGGAAAATACTAAGCTACCAAAAGGAGTGACAATCAGTTACAAGTCTTTCTGCAAAAATGGAGTGAATGACACGCAAGAAGATGGAAGGAAGTGTTCTAACATTTCAATTGGAGATGAGGTAACTCGGAGTACATGTGATGCTGCTCAAATGCAAAGTTTGTTTAAAGTGTCCAACACAGCATTTCTTTTTAATAGTACAAGCAAAACTCCTTGTAGTAATGTGGAACGCTATTTATTTTTTTACAGGTTAGATTTGAGATTAACATAACAGCTAATGAATGTCCAAAGAAAGAACAAAATGAAACAATTAAAATTAAACCACTGGGATTCACTGAAGAAGTGGAAATTAATCTCCAGTTCATCTGTGAGTGTCAGTGTCAAAGTGAAGGAGAACCTAATAGTCCAGCCTGCCATGCAGGAAACGGAACATTTGAATGTGGTGCGTGCAGGTAAATAAATAGCCATTTTCTTTATTTTTGCAAAAGAGAAATTATGAGCAAGACCTTTGTTTCCTTAATTAGGGTTTACTTGAGTTTATTAATTTTTGTTAGTGAAAGGACAAGAATTGCTGTTACAGGCCTGTTTCTTTTAGGATATTTTGAAATACTGCCGTATCTCTGCAAATAATCCCTATGCTTAAATCTTGATCATTAGATCAGCATTATTGTATGAGTTAGAATTCAAATTTGGCCTTGAGTCTGTACTTTAAAGGATATAGGTTAGTTTTTTATGTTCCTTTTTAAATAAGGAGAACAGATTTTCCCATCTGTGTGTAGAAAGACTTCTTATACTTAGTGTCACTGTCAGTGGTGTCCACTTAGTTTCACATGGGCAGGAACTGGCCTGTGGGTAAGCACAGCCTTTTGTTTTTGTAAATGCAGCAGCTTCCCAATGATCTGTTGCCTCTGATGGACACTCCATAACAGTTTGTCGATCACTGATGGGAGCAAGAGCAGCCTTTATTTGCTCATCAATATCTTAACCTTGATAATGAGAAGCGCTGATCCCTGAAGATCTCAGTTCAGCAGCTCTGAAGATCATCTACTCTCCTGCTTAATTGCTGTTCATAGGAAATCTTTTCATTGAAATATGACAGCAGCTATAATGAACAGTCGCTGTCAGTTGAGAAATAACTATTGTTCTATCGAATGGGAGAGGGATTAGTAGTGATTATGTGACAATTTAGTTAGAGGGGGTTACACATAGTTTCTCACCTGGAATATCAGGTAAAATAATCAGCGTAAAAGTAACTTAGTTCAGTTTGTTCCGCTGCCTTCAAGGATTGGTACGTAGGTGTCAGCTGGAAACCTCATTTGAAGTTTAAGTTGGAGCATCCCTTGAGAGTGTAGTTACTTTTAGTTCTTTGTGCTATTCCTGTGGCCTTCTTTTTGTATGACTTAATTAAGGTTACATTTTCAAGTCATGTTTTTACCTTGCAGATGTAATGAAGGACGTATTGGAAGACTATGTGAATGTAGCACAGATGAAGTAAATAGTGAGGATATGGATGCTTACTGCAGGAGAGAGAACAGTACAGAAATCTGCAGTAACAATGGAGAATGTATTTGTGGACAATGTGTGTGCAAGAAAAGGGAAAACACCAATGAGGTGTATTCTGGCAAATACTGTGAATGTGACAACTTCAACTGTGATCGATCAAATGGTTTAATCTGTGGAGGTGAGAGATGCTTCAGCTTTCTGCAAGCAAAGCTGGTCAGCAGTTTACAAGTCTGTTTTCTCTACCCAGTAGAGTAGGGATACTTAGCTAAGAGAGCATAGCCACTTGATAACAGAGATGAGAATATTCACAGATTTAGTGGTTGCAATCACCTTTCTGTTAATAAAACAGCCCTCTGAACATGTAGTCTGTTAATGCATGTTTCACCTTCCTTGAATCACAGCTCCAAGAAGGGTGTGAAGTGAACTTGACTTCTGCTGTTTATTGCAGAATTACCCTCAGGTATTACAGTAAAGAAGACAGAGACAACTGTCCTGAGATTATAGTGCTGTACTGGCTCAGTGTAACCACTGTGTCAACAGAAAGAGAGAATGGCCTCAGCTTACTTGTAATAGTGAATGCTTGACTTTGGTGCTTGACAGGATACCAGTGAACTGCTTGACACTGTTCTGAAACCGGAGTAAAAACTAGAATGTGCCAGACCCAGAAAAACACCTGAAGCACTTGAAGCAAGACTTTGATGATACTTAATTCCTGAAATCAAAAGTAATAAAAAAAATCATTCAGCAGCCAGTGTCTAAATTATTTTGCTGCTTTGCATGTGGAAGTATCCGGTAGGAGTATAACTACTGCCTCGATGTTGTCTGTGATAGACAAATGAAACAGAAGCCACTAAGCTCTGACTGAGTGATGAGAATACCTCATCTCTCTGATTTGCTCAGAATCCAGTATTGCTCACCAGTTCCACAAAAGATGGGAGCAATGGTGGTGGTGTTCCAGAATACATGGTGACAGGAAAACGTTGACTGCAACACTTAATTCTCAGTGGAGAAGGGGGGGTGTAGCCAAAGATCTTTCCATGTCGGCCATATCAAGATTAAGGTTTCTTGTGTATAGAGTCTAAGGAGCATGAAGTTGTGAGGTCAGAAGTACAGCAGCTGAACATAGGTGTCTTGTGGAGCCAAAGCTGTTTTCATTTTTCTGTGTTTTGAATACTCAGTGTATTCCTCATCTTTTTAAGTCTTGTTTTATACGTTTGTCTAGTGATAGATAAAAAGACTGGAATGGTCAATTTATCTGCATGCATACAAAAGTGTGAACTGAAGCAGTGCTGTAAAGCTCTCCACCCAGGGGGTATGGTCCTCGTATTATACTGTTCTTGATCTGATTTCCCAAGTCTTGTTATTTTTTTTATGAAAGGAAATCCAAATGTAGGAGAATGGGAAAAGGAGAGAAATGCCTGCAAGTAGTTTTTCAAGGAGCTAAAATTTATTTTGTACCTCTTAATTCATTAGAGTCTTCATTATCTCTCCACCATGGTTTCTTTTTCATTTATCCACCCTGAGGTTGTGAACATTCATTTCTAACTGTCACAGATTTTATGTTTTGTATTAGACTTGATTTCATTGTAATACCTTTTCACTGCACAGGAAACGGGATCTGCAAGTGCAGAGTGTGTGAGTGTTTCCCCAACTTCACTGGCAGCGCCTGTGACTGTTCCTTGGATACTACACCGTGTATGGCATCTAATGGGCAGATTTGCAATGGAAGAGGAACCTGTGAATGTGGCACCTGTAATTGTACAGATCCCAAATTCCAAGGTCCCACATGTGAAATGTGTCAGACTTGCCTTGGTGTCTGTGCAGAGCACAAGTATGTACCTAGAAAACCAAGTTCCAACTTCTGTGCGTTTGAGTTCAGGATATTTATATGTGAGGATTTTTAAAACAAAGCTTTTGATAGTTCAAACTTCAGCTAAGCTTTTTGCTTAAAACTTTTATTCTGAAATACTATTGAAAATGACCAACCTGACAGTCAAAAACTAAACCGGGGGGGGGGGGGGGGGAGAAANGGGGGGGGGGTGGGGCATGAAATTAACATCACTCCCTTTGAAAATCCAGGTTTTTAGAAACCTAGCATTTTCTGCCTGAAAACTTTGAAATAGGTTTAGGATTAGTGCCTGAGCTGATTCCTGTGCAACTGACTTTGTGCTGAGAAAAAATCTTGGTCTTTTTAGTATGAAAGTCTTATTCAATCTGCTTTTTTCAGTGAATTATTCAGTGATACCGCTCTGTAAAGCTTGGCCCTCAGTTTGTTCTTGTAACTTGTCTGTGTCTCAGACACTGTTCCACTGTAAATACCCTGTTCTTACAGTGCCCTCTATGAGAGTATTTGTTTTCCAGGTAGAGGTGTTGAAAAAGTTTGGGGTTTTTTTCTGTCCTTGAAGCTCGGGGGTCATTCAGGGAAAGAGGAATTTATGAAAAGGCCTTTTGTTAATCTCAAGGTACATAAATGTTCTGACTGGTAAAAAGCCATGTCTTGCTTTACTTTTTCCTAACCTTTACAGCAAAAGGGTTTTTTCCTTATGTTTTCTCCTTAACATTTCTGTAGATTAAATGCTAGAAATACTTCATGAACACACTCAAAAGCACTGCTTCTGTTTTCTACTTCCACAGGGACTGTGTTCAGTGCAGAGCTTTCGATAAGGGAGAGAAGAAGGAAACCTGTTCCCAGGAATGTATGCACTTCAACATGACGCGGGTGGAAAGCCGGGACAAGCTGCCACAGCCCGGCCAGCCCGATCCCCTGTCCCACTGCAAGGAGAAGGATGTTGATGACTGCTGGTTCTACTTCACTTATTCTGTCAACTCAAATGGTGAAGCCAATGTCCACGTGGTGGAGACCCCAGGTAAGAACATGGCTGTTGTCTGTTCCTCCTTTGTTGGTAATCTGTGCAGTTGTTCGGTGCTGCAAAGTACCTGTGGTTGATTTGGGTGAGTTAAATGCATTCAGAAACTGTTCCCTGAGTGACAGTTGTGCATGTCTGAGTGGCTTTAGAAAAGCATAAGTCTCCATAGATCTAGATTTTTCAAACCCTTAGGCTGACAGAAACAGATTCTGCTTTTAAAAACAAAAAGTCAATCAGATATGTATATTTGTTGAAACATTTCCTGTTTGCACTTAATGTACTTTCACGGTTATTTTATCTGTCCGATAGCGAGTCCTATTTAGATAAATTTTGATTTTTTTTTTTTAATTTTTTTTTTTTTTAACTAGGCTTGTGCTGCAGCTTATAAACAATGGTGTCTGTGGGGTTTTGTTGCTTTTTCTCTTTTCCTTTCCTTAATAATTTGGGATCAGTATACATAAAATTGTGTATTATGCTGCAAACTGCTTGAATTATTTTATGCTGGGAACTTTTGCTTTTACGTGACTGAGGTACCTTCAATAATAGATCCCAAAATCATTTTGCTTAGTTAACCCTTAATGGATAAGTCTTCTGATAGAAAAAAAATTAGAACAATTTTATAGCTCCATCAGTAATTTACCATTTGTTTACCAAGAGTATTGGTAATTTGAATCACTGGATGTTGCATCTAACAGTGCAAAACTTGTGGTTTTGTACGTTAGCAGTTTGTGGTCTCCTGATTTCTCTAAGCCTGATAGAAAATGCACACATTAAAGATTTAGTGCTATATTATATACTTGTGGAATTTTTAGAATTTATCATTTTGATGATCATCATTTAACACAGATCAGTGGTCAGTGGCTCTTTGAATTGAAGCACTATTTATTTCTGAATGTTTTAAGTTCTCACAAATGTAGTCCACAGTGTAGAGGAGGCACTTGAGCCTTGTCTCCTAGGACAAATCGTACATGCCCTACGCTTTTGGGGCCTGATCTTCACGTCTACACTTCTGTTGCCTTAGCTCAGAAGTGAATTTAGCCCATCATGCATGAGGAGGCGCCTTAGTTTTGTGCCATAGAAGTGCTGAAGGAACAAGCTCTGGCCAGTAGAGCTGTATTCTGTGGAGCAGACACTTGTTCCTTAGTGGCTCCCAAGGAATTCCTGTCATGTCCCTTCCCACTTCCCTCACTCTTGCAGGGGCAGCTCCAAAGATAAGGAGTCCACAGCATGGGGGGAGCTGTATTCTATTGACAGATGTTCAATTGCACAGGAATTGCATTAATTTGCTTTTGATTCCTTCAGTCTGCGCACTGAGCTCTGCAAAAGCCTTTCTTCAGTTTGTGATTATTGAGAATTTTACATTATTAACTGATTTGGATTTTAATTTGGAGGATTATTTCTGTGTCAGCCACTTTAAATCACTTTGCATCTCATCAGTCTACAACTTCCTCGTGAGGGGAAGAGGAGGGACAAACACAGACACTGATCTCTGTGGTGACCAGTGACAGGACCTGAAGGAAAGGCCTGAAGTTGTGTCAGGGGCGATTTAGGTTGGATATTAAGAAAAGGTTCTTCACACAGAGGGTGGTTGGGCACTGGAACAGCTCCCCAGGGCAGTGCTCACAGCACCAGCCTGGCAGAGTTCAAGAAGCATTTTGGACAATGCTCTCAGGCTCAGGGTGTGACTCTTGGGGCTGTCCTGTGCAGGGCCAGGAGCTGGACTCGATGATATTTGTGGGTCACTTCCAACTCAGGATGTTTCGTTTCTGTACGTGGGGCCTGTTCTGCTGGTTGGCATTTGTATTGCAGCTAGCACCACCTTTGACTTGGAGTTCTTGCATGTTTAAAATAGAATTGCTGGTTATTTTAATATGTAGATAAATAGCTTAAAGGGTTAGCAGTGTATAGACTTTGTCATCAGAACAGGAATTGTTCTGTTGCTAAGATCAAACAAAAATTAGAAGGATAAAAATAAGCTGGAATGTTACAGGATGTGCATACTCCAAAAATTCTGTTACTTGAAAGGAAAGTAGTATTCGCATATCTGGTTTTCAAAATACTGGCTTCAGAACAAAATCAAACATTAAAAGCTTCTGGATATGCATTACCCTTTACTATTTTGTAAAATCACCTTTCCCTTGCTCTGTTCCCCAGAGTGCCCCAGTGGTCCTGACATCATTCCCATTGTAGCTGGTGTGGTTGCTGGAATTGTTCTTATTGGACTTGCATTATTATTGATTTGGAAACTACTAATGATCATTCATGACAGAAGAGAATTTGCTAAATTTGAAAAGGAGAAGATGAATGCCAAGTGGGATACGGTGAGTCAAGAAGCTTTTCTATGTGTAAAAGCTGCAGTAGCAGGGGAAAAATTAAAGATTTTTGTTCACATACTTTAAAGTGTTTCAAATTGTAACCAATCCTCTTAGAGAAGTACTTCTTGATGCAGAAAAGAGAGTAGTAACTTGGGTTTAAATAACATTTCAGAGGGAAAATGTGATGGTGACAGCTTTGCAGTTCTACCACACTTTACAACATATGATTAAAACGTTTATTACAAAGATGAGTCACTTCTGTAGAAAGCAAAGAAGAAAATTTTGTGCTCATTGAAGAGATCCTCTAAATACTCAGACAGGGTTAGCTGGGAAACTTCAACAAAAAATCACAAAATCATGGCTGGTACTGGTTTGTTGAAATCTTCCCAGCTGTTTGTCAACAGAGAAATGTGCAAGAAAAATAAGCCTGTAAGTTCTATAGGCTTTCATGGGGGATACAGTTGCTGCCACTGGGAAATGTCAGGAGTCTGCTAATCAAAAACCCCTTCATTACAGTTCTGTAGAAGTCAACGCCCCCATGTGCTTGATAATTTTTTTTTTTTTTTAAATTGTCCTAGGAAACCTTTTGGTTTTAAGAAAACTAATTCTGTGCTGGTAAAAAGAAAATTACTAACACTTTTCTTTATATATAGCATGATTTTTTTTTCAGTGATAGTTGAGAATGTTACTTTTCCTGTTGAATTATTCGACATTGACCATTTCTTTTACTTCAGCAAGAGAATCCAATATACAAGAGCCCTATTAACAATTTCAAGAATCCAAACTATGGACGTAAAGCTGGTCTCTAAGTCTCAGTTTGTATCTCCTTTCATTTTCTTTCCTTTTTTTCCCCTTTGCATGTCACTTCAAACTCACTGTGTGTCACAGTCAGTTAATCACAGTTTGAGTCTTGCTCTCTATATCTACTGCTGCTTTGATTGTGGGGTTTCCAAGAATGCAGCTTGAAAATTTTTAACTGGCTTTGACAGCAAGATTGCTTACTTACTAATACTACCAGTACTGGCTTAAACTGTTCTACAAGTGATTTTTTTTTTTTTGTAAATGGCCAGATACGTAATAGAACATATCTTAGGATTGAAGAATCTCTTTGGATTGAAGAATCTCTTTGGATTGTGGAGAGAAACACGGGGGAGGCTTTGTCTTCTATTTCCTCAAATCAACAGTCAGTTTGCTTAAAATCAATAAATTTGCTAAGCTAGATTAGATACCCCTAAAATATCCCAGCCTATAAATATCACTGATTTTATTAGAATAGCTCTGTGAACATGCAGAGTAGCATTACTTTTTTTTTTTAACTGCTTTGGCTTATTAACCTAGTCTAAAACTAGCCTGCAATTAAAGTATGAAATGCATATACTCTAAAATTAAATGTGCATCTTAGCTTTTTCATCCTTACTTCTATTGAAACTGGCAATATCACAATCCTTGTAGCCCAGTCAGCTTGAGGCTATCCATAGAAAAGAAACATTAATAGGAAAGGAGGAAATACTCTTGTCCCCTCTAGAGGCATTTTTCTCTGTCTCTTACTCCCTCCTAAACTCAGCCTGAGCACCTCATTTGTTTGGAAATGCTGAGTTCAGTTCTCTTCACACCCAACACACCAGAAGGAACAGCAGCGTCCAGGAGAGGAAGTCAGTGAAGCCGAAGTGATGAGCAGATACCTTCTGTGGACTTTCAGGCTGCCCTTCCATGAGTGCTCAAGGTGTTGTCCTTCCCTGGGATCCCCAGCTGCTGGGGAAGGAGTGAAAGGGAGGATGAGATGGAGAATGGATGTCAGAAGAGCACTGAGAAAGCAGTGCAGAGATCAGACTAGAGGAAGGGGAATGAAGAAGTTGGGAGGGCAGCACATCCCTTAAATGTCTGTTGAGGTTCTTTTCGGAAGCCAGTGGAAGGGAAGGATCTGTATCTAATTTTTACTGTCTGCTGTCTCCCATTTTCAGTGTTGCACTCAAAAGATTTTGTAAAGGAAAAGTAAGGGGAGAAAGCAGGAACTGAGAGTATTTAAGCTCTTACTTGCTCTCACTGTGACAATAATTCCAAGTATTTTGTGTAGCATTCTGAGCCCTTCCTGATGAAATATACTTTCCTGTTCTCTTTGCAATTGTTTCACTTTCCAATGTGTCCAAAATGGATTGTAGAAATGTTCCTTTTGCTTGCTATATCCACCACTTATACTTCCTTTTCATTTTTCTTCTAAGTCACTTATTCTGAGGAGATAGTTGAGTTTTTGGTCCTTTCTAACACTGCATATACTCCATCTGGTTAAGCCTCTGTTACCTGTTCTTCTGTTATTCACTTAATTATGTACTTTCTGTTGCATGCAGGACAAGCACCTAACAAAGCATACAGTGTGTAACTTCCATTCTGTGCTCTTATTCTCTACCCTGTGACTCTTCAGGATGTAAAGTCCTTGGTGCTGCCATTCCTCCTCAAAATATATTTCCTGCAAAAAGCTTCCCTCTGGTGTAAATGGAGGGATTGACTTCTGTCTTTTTGGCTTGCTCAGATGTGAAGGTTAAAAGTGTGAAAGGGAGGTGTTTTGTATGTTTTTAAACATGACTTTGTAATTTTTGGTATTCACAGAAATATTAGAACTTCGGGGAGAGAGGGAGGTGAGTTTAGCCTTACAGACCGCCAGACAGGAGGAGGTCAATATTGGCAGAATGGGTGAGCCATCAGATGTAAAACAAAGTCCTCCTTTTCCCTAGAGATCATTTTTTTCTGGTGGTTTTAGATCACTGCCATAGCCTCTCATTTAGGTGAATAGTTGCTTTGTAATGTCAAGGCATCTGAAATCCCATTATAAGAAACTTGCACTGTAGTGGGTTCCCTCCAAGTGTGTGCACACACAATTAAATTAACTTTCTGCAGTTTGTGTGACCCTTCCCCTCTTCCACAGCCATCATACACAAGGGATGGGGCTCTGTGGTGAGGGAACTGCAGCACCACAGTTTATCATGGACCAGGTACCCAAATAGATCCCTGGTGCTGGTCCATGACAGTTCAAATGATGCCATGGCACCCTGGTGGTCAATGCTCAAGGCAGCTGGGTCGAACTGAGTTCTGTTTGCCTGTGTTCTACCCCAGTCAGCCATAAAACTTTGGTGCAATCATGCTTGGAACAAGTCTAAGGATTAATTCCTTCTGGACTGAAAAGCTGCTTTACAAATTTAAAACACAAAGCTGCTATTTGTGTGAATGCCGTTACCACTCCTACAGGGGAAAGCTTGTGCATTGCTAAGTATCTTCTAAATGGACTCCACATTCAGTCATCTTGAATTTCACAGGTGATAAACTCATTTATATTAGACAGTAAATCTGTATTGATTTGTGTAGCCTTATTAGCAGCTACTGATTAAAATGAAAAAAAGCCCACAATTCAAAGTGCTCAAAATCGCAGGGACTTGTTCTTGTTAGATTTTTTTGCCTGTAACTTACCTTGCTGTTGAATGACGAATATACCCTGAGTGGGGGAGCTGAGATGCCGTTTTCTCAATCCCTTTCCTGTAAACTACTGCACTCAATGAATGCTGGTTTGTGGTTCCAGGGATGGATGGAGATGGGATTCGCGGTGCCCTCTGGCGGCTGCGCGGGCCCCACCACGGCCTCGCTCCGTCCATCCCTGGAGCCCCCGTGTCCTTGAGAAATAGCGCTGGACATCAGCGGCAGCTGGAAATAGTCACAACCAGCTCTTGAACAGTGGATGTGCATGAGCTTTAATGCTGTTTCTTACAGTGACTTAGGTCTTAAACTCACTATGGAGGTAACTTCAGGGACTGTTGGAACAGTGAGTCCCTGGAGAAGCAGCAATAAGAAGGTTAATTGAACATCCTGCATCACAGTTTCATCTTTATGCAGCCCTGGACTGAACTGTTGTCCTCTGAACAGGCCACTCTAGTTGAAAGTGAATATTGTTGCAGCAACATAGCTCTTTATTCTCAGCTGAAGATGCTTTTTAAAAGTACCTCCATCTTTATTTTACTCATTATTTCACTCAGTCTTGTATGTAGTTATTGTTTGTTCATTTTGGTTTAAGCATGCATGGAGTTTTCAGTTGTAGGAGCGTGTGGCAAATGTGTTTTCCCTAACTTTGCATGCTTGAACCAGTGTATTCTCTGCAGTGGCATAAAGAAAAGGTGGTATTTAAAACCATAGTATTTGTGTAAGACAGCAAGTTTGGAATACCATGTTTTAGTGGCCAGTTAAAAAACTGGAATGCTGCTAATGTCTGAAAGTTTATACCCTCTGCCAGCTGTGAGGGGCCCTGAGCAAGGTGAGCATCATGTTGGATTAGTGAATATTTATTTTAATGATGATTTTAATGATGGGATTTGAATGACCCCACCAAGCCAGGCCCAAGAGAAGGTGGTGCAGTATGGCTGGAACAGCAAGAGCTGTTACCTGAAGAGAGCAGGGAAGGAACTGCAGATCCATCAGGTGCCTGTGTTGCAATTACAGGCAGTAGAGCCTCAGGAGCCATTTAGCTGATCAAATGTCAGGTTGGGTTAAGATGAATAGTTGTGAATATTGACTAAATCTCCATTATTTGTAATGGGAACTGAGACAATCACCTGACATGGGGAGACAGCTAGTCAAGTGTTTTATCCAGTGACCTAAATCCCACTGTGTGCGTCTGAGAAGTGCAAGTACAAGGGAAGGCAGGACAGGGTTTCAGTATCCTTACAGGGCTTATGCTAAATCAAGAGCATATAAGTTGAAAATTCTGACTTCTCTTCATAAAGCAGTATAGTAAAAAATTTTCAAACTTATTATGCAAATTGTACTTCAAGCCTGATTTCAGGTTCAAATTAGTTGTATGAATAGCACCTAGCAAATTTCCAAGTTTTAGTCCTAACTTTTAGACCCATTCCTACACTGTCTGGTGGAAGTTATGTCTCTCTTAGAAACTAGGAAATGTAAGTGTATACCCCCTGTATGTGCTGGGGGGAGTCTGTTTTCTAAAATGTTGAAGGCTAACAGCACTGTAACAAGTATTACATAATGCCTTGCCATGCAAGAGTTGTATAATAATTTCTACTCTGCATATGATGCAGCCTGTTAAGCTTACAGACTTCCTCTGCATCATAAACATTAGCAGTTTATATTTATATTTTTAAGAATTCTCTCTTAAAACTTGTCAAGGAAATAAACAAGGCTACATCGCCAAGAACTTTGACACATAAAGAGATACTTCAGTAACAGATTAAATACCTCATCCCTGAATGTTTTTCCAGTTTAATTTGCATATTACTATTGCAAAGCCTTTTGCTAAAAATTTTGGGGAAGGTCGTAATTTTGCATTGATTAATTAGTCTGTGAGAACTAGCCACATCACACAATTTCTGTGATTTAAGCTTTAAAAAAAACCCAACCAAATGTTACTCCTTGTCCCTTCCCAGACCAGTAGGTGATACACTTTTAATCAAAGCAGCATTTTCCAGCAAACTGATAGAAGGGGAAGTCTTTTGCTGGTACTCTCTATTTGTGAAGTACAGCCAGCACTGAACACGCAGCTGCTTCCTTACCTCTGTCCAGATGACATCAACTCAGATCTTGAGAAGACTGAACAGAGAACATTGACTTCCATTGTGTGGCAGTCCAGGTTGTGGCTGGCCAAGTCTCTTGGATCTGGGCAGGATTGGATGTGCCTCCTTGCTTTTTGCATGTTAGAGAAGCTGGCTTTGAGGAGAAATACCCTTTTCCTGTGAAAGGAACCGTGACAGCAGCAGCATGGTCTTTTTCATCAGCAGCCGCTGTTGTTGGGACAGACCAGTTCCTTGTCCTGTATGGGGCCCTGCCAATAGAAGGCAGCAAACTTCCCAGGAACCGTGATGCAAAAATTTCACACCCAGTTAGTTTCTTGCTTGCCTTGTCCCTTTTGGCACATTCTGTGGTATTCCTAGTCGATTTTCTACTCTTACGACCCTGAAAAATGGATGCCTGATGTTAGTGCCTCCTTTAATTGACTGTAGGAAAAATGGGTTTAACCTGAAGTGTTGTAAATGGTGTGTAACTTAATAGAGCTGAATTAATATGGTTATATAGACCATCTCATATTGCGGGGAACTTGGAGGGACAGAGATTCCCTGACTGCTGCTGGAGGCCAGGTACAGCCCTGGCCGGAGCAGCGCTCAGGCCGACATCTGCACTGAGCTGCATTTGCTCAGGAATCAGTTGTGTATGCACACCAGAGCTTCGTGCTGGCAGACAACATTCATTTGGGCTGACGTTCAGGCTGTGATAAGAGCTTGGAACTGCAGCTCCAGGCTGTTCCTAGTAGTGGTCCTTTCTCCTGTGAAGATTTATCTGTTAATTTTGAGTTCAAGCTGTTCATCTGGGGTGTGTGAGGATTTCATAAATGGAGTAAGATTTACTGAGATAGAAGGAAACCTGGGAAAAAAGGAAGCTGAAAATAAGCCTAATTTAGAGGTTTTTAAATCTCAGCAAGAGAGATGTAAGCAATTGTTCTGTAGGCTTGTCTCATATCAGTAGAAATAATGTTTTTATTACAGCATCTACAGCAGTACAGAAGTTTCTTTGTTATATCTGTACATTTTGCCCATAAGGGGGTTTGAGAGACCTGCAGGAATAAAATGGAAATGTCGGGTACTGAATATTCGATATAAATATTGACTGTGTATTCGCAAAATACTAGGTCTTTCCACTTTTTAAATTACAATGTAAGATAAGCTATTTAAATGTTTATTATAGCAGAGTGTGGTCAGTCCTGGTGTCAAGCAATGTTGTTTACAATTCTATTGTTCTTTTTAAAATGCCCTGGGCTGCAAAGCCCTGGGTGATGGCTCAGCCCTGAGATGAGCCCACCTCGAAGGAATTCTGTGGTGCAAATGGAACAGGATCCTGCTAACCCTTTGCTTTATTTATTAGCTGTGCATGCCTTTGTTCAAGTTGCTAGAAGGAAAACTAGTTTGACTTAAGCTATTTGTGTGTACAAACAAAGCATTAATGGGTAATTTCTTACGCTAATTTTTATGCTTCTTGCAAACACGTTTCTTTTTTTGTATCTTTAAATGTTAATATAATTTTTTTTCTTTTTCTAGGGTGAAAATCCTATTTACAAGAGTGCAGTGACGACTGTGGTCAATCCTAAATATGAGGGAAAATGAACACTGCTTGTATAACTTCACAACACTGTATGCAGCATAGCAATTTTTGTAGTCACAGTAAGATAGATTTAGGGCAAACTGCAGTGATTTTACTAATTCATTACATATAGGTTTGTTTTCCTGTGTGAAAATGTACCATATGTAATTTTTTTTTTTAATTTTTTTTTTTTTTTTTTGTGCAAATAAGAGTAATTGGTGCCAGAGGTTGGACAAAAAAAAAAAACTTGAGACTGTGTAGCCTAGTCAGCCCAGGTCACATGGTGCCTTTCTGACCTTTCCCGTTCCCGTGCTGTGAATCCAGGTCTTCTGCAGGGCGTGATGCTGCGTGGCATGACTGGGAGGGAAGGGGTTAAAGCAATCAGCATGAGGGCTTTGCCTAGCCATTTAGTATTAAACTTTTTAGCTTTACAGGGAAATCAGGGCTTGAGTTTGCAGATGTAATTAAACTCATGTAGCATGGAGCTGATGGTTAATTGGTCTTTGACTTGCTAGATGTGTGATTAAGTATTTGGTAAGTTGAGTAAGCTGGATGGGAGCCGTGTAAAAGACTGAAAAGCGTGTGCATACTTATTTTGATTTTCAAGTTGCATATTGCCAGGTTATGGTTAAAATGAAAGGATTTGAGAAGAATGTTAAGAAGGAAAAAATAGCTTTAAAACATGTGCCATTACTGAAGAAGTTGCTGACTGGTAACTTGCTTAATTTTTCTTTGTAAATTCAAGCCCTGGGTGGCAGTATCATGAAGTACCTTACCAAGACATCCTCAGATCACCTAAGGGCCTTACGTGATGCTGTGTCTTTATTCTGTAATGTTTCTTTGGTTTAAAGCCTGGTGCTTTGTCACCCTTCTAATCTTTTTAACGTATTTGGTTGCGATTCTTTTTGTAATATTTTTGTATCAACACGAGCTTTTTTTTCTCTTTTTTTTTTTTTTTTGAGCAGTCTTAGCTGTAAATTTGCCTTTACCCTGTAGCTAAGATTGCATAGTTTGTCATGTGACGAGTCACACATCATTCTTGACATGTGCCATGTATATTTGCCTCTGACCATTCAAACTGCATCATAGTCATATTCTTGTTTTAAGTGCCTTTTTATTTTAACAGATGTTCACTTTTTACAGTGCTATTACTGAAGTTATTTATTAAATAAAAGTACCTTAAAATACTTGATCTTGTCTCTTTGTCTTGTAGAAGTTGATACTACTGAAAAAACCTAAGAATTGTGCAAGAGGTAATAATTGTAATTATAATAATGCCAAATATGCCCTGAGAGGAGTTAAGTTGATCTTGGGTAACAAACATGAGCTGTTGTAAAATGCCCAAAGGTCGGGTGCAGCGCCTTCTTACCTGCAGGGGCTGTTGGTGTAAAGCCCCCAGAGCTCGTTTGCTTGTGTGCTAAAGAGGTTCTGTAGTTTAATAACTGTTCCAGCAAATGGGCTGGTGCTGGGTCAATAGTCTTTCACAGCACACAGCAAATGAGAAAAATCACTGCATTCTGTAGGAAAATAAAGTCTTCTGAACTTTTTTAAAGACTCTAATGATCTAGATAGATTACCAAACCCACTTTGTAATTTAACATGAAATATATTCATATGGAATCTGTTTGATTCCTTGGGGCCTTTTTAGCTGTTGGCACTTTGGGTTATGCTGAGGCTCTGTGAGGATCTGTTCCCACCAACGGGAGCCAAAACAGCCTGAGAACCGTCTAACCTGGCCCCAGGATTAGATATAAGTGGCAGCTACACCTGTATGTGCAGTTCATGTTGTCTGTTCCTCTTGGTGCTGACTTTACAGAATCGTCTCAACAATGCAAGGGATTTTATTTGGGACATTTGAAAACTTACCTCCCTTCTAACGCTTTGGTCACTTGCCCAACAATACTGAGGATTTTCTCCGTAAGAAAAGGTGCAGAAATGTCTTCTAAACACATTCTGTATTACCTGTCCATGAAAACTGAGACAAAGCAGTTTGAACAGAAAGGATAATTTCTGGCCTTTATGGCTCTTGGTTTGTCAACATTCTAGAAATATTAATCCCAAATTTCTGCTTTGGACTGTATCAAAGTCCCCTTCAGATCTGTCTTTTTACCTTTCCACCTTGCCCAGACTGCAGAGCTATTCTGAGCTATGCAGAATTCATGTCACACAGGAAGCTGAGTTTTATGAACACTGACCCTTACACAGCATTACCAGTGCTCCCAAATTAAGCAAGTATTTAAGTACATGTGCATTAACCTGGTTGTCTCCTCTCATTATGTTACATGCTCTGCAGTTTCCTTAACAAGTCTGGTTTCAAAATGCTTTTATGGATTGGTAGAATGCTTTTTCAGAGATGCTGAAGGCTTTGAATTTAAGTGGCCCATTAAGAGAGCTTTTCTAAACCCTTGTTTGAACTGGGTTTCCAGTAGCCACTTCCAGGCAGATGGAAGCTGCTTAATATCTCCAAGTGAACAGTTGCTTAAATGAGAGAGAACAGCTGCCGTCCTGGAGGATCACATTCAAGATAAGTGTCACAGATTGTAGGATTTGCTTTAAAGCAGGATTGGATGATCCAGCTAAGAGAGAAGGTATAGTTCAAATATGATAAAATTCGGGTGCTGGGAACCAGAAGTAGTTGTGAATCCTTCCTGGTTTGAAAATACTGACCTCAGGTACTTACCCTGAATTCTGCCAGCTGTCAAAGCAGTGAATTCTTACAGTCAGTAGCAGTGCATTGACTCAAGAGGCAGTGATCCCACACAAGCCAGAAGTAAGATCCCAGTGGTTTATCTGTTTCAAAATAATTACAGTTCATATAACCGTAGTCTAACTATCCTTAATCCATCCATTTCTCCAACTCCTGTGTAGTAACTAAAGAGCTAAGATAGAATTGTTTTATGGCAGTTGTAATAATCAGGGATTATCCTGGATTGAAATTAACAAAAATAAAATTCAGCTAAAGAAAATAATTTTGTGTAATCATGTAGTTTATAAAGTAACATCCATAACTAATTTTGCCATAGTGTGTTGAGCCTCCTGCCTTAAACTACCTCTAGGCTGCTTGGAAAGTAGCCTTAGCACAGTCTTGAGCACCTACATATGAGGAAATCTAGACTGATAAATATATGATCCCCTTGGAATGCTGATGAGGCTTTTTCCTCCTCTGCAAAGTCTACAGTATGTTTTCCTTTCCATGACAAATAAAAATTCATTCTCAGAGGAGCGCAGAATGCAAGGAGGAAAGAAAGGAGAAGCATTTAGTTCAGTAAAATACTGATGAAGTAGAAATGGTGAATATGTTCTAGCTACACAATTCTACTATTTAGAGGGTGTTTTTCAAGCACTTCTGATTTTCTTTTTGAAAAATCAGAGTTGCTGCCAAAGCATTTATGTAGTAGAAAGAAAACAATTATTAGCAACTGTGAATACAACTCCCAGATTGCTGCAATGTAATTCCAGTGACTGTTCATTAATGATAATAAATACATTAACCCCATCTCAATAAAATGGATAAATAGCAGAAAAAAACCCCACTGTAGGACATAGTTTTAAAGTACTTTAGAATATGTTTTTAATGAGGGTGCTGACATAGCATATCAGATTAATAATAATAATAAAATCAGAATAATATCAGGAACTCTAAAAATATTACAATTGTTAGGATATTATCATTGCAAGACTGATAAAAGTCAAACCATCTACTACAGTAATGACTAATTGCAAAATGAGAAAATATTAATTACTTCAAGGAGGTAACTATAAATATGTTTGAATGGAACCACCAAACTTGGGCACCAGAGAACCTGTTCACGGAAGACTTCAGAAATCACACAAGCAGAAGAATGGATTAAACAGGCAATAAAAGCAGCTGATCAAAGTAAGATGTCCTTGAAAAGCTGAAAATAAAAAAGAATCGGAATTGAAACATTTAGAAGCATGGTAAAAAGGATTTTGTGCCTCATGAAAGGCATAAGAAATAAATACACTGGATCAAGAAGTCTGACACCAAGATTGAGGACAGTTAGAAAAAAGAAATGACAGAATATGTGAAATCATTCTTTGCTTATGTATGTGTCATGGAAGAGTTCCATGAGAGAGCCAACATAACACTCCCCAGCAGAGGGCAAATACCAGAGAAATTATTCAAAATGAAGTGTTAACAAAATATTCTCGAGAGGAATCAACAGAAGGAATAGCCGCAAACTGCCGAAAGCCAATGCTAATCATTTGAGAAGGCTTAGGGAACTCAAGGATGGGTGCCAGGTCTCATTGCCATGTGAATGGAAAATGGCTAACATACATAGTTTGTTTTTAAGAGGCTTTCTGGGACATAAAAAAATACAAAAGAATTACCCAGATGTTTCTGTCACTATCTGGTAGAAATAAGAAGTGAACACATGGATGAGTGTAACACTGTGGAAGAGTCAGCACAGGCACAGGGATGTCATGTCACAAATCTGAACTTCTTTGAGGGAATCAGCAGCATGCAAAGAGATCATCTCATGCAACTGGATTTTCAAAGCCTTCTAACAATGCTTTACATTAAGAAACTTCCAGGGGATGTGAAGAAAATCTTCAGAAGCATAAAGAGCTATTAAACAGAGGAGGTTAAGAAAGCCCAGCATAGGAATCAATTACCATTCTCTAATCTGAGAGGTGCCACTGATGAGTGCTTGACCTGCTGGCAGCACCCTCCGTGCAGTCCCGGACACCGTGCGGGCACTGAGTCACTGTCTTGTCATTGTGTTGTCACCCGGACCAGCAGGGTCCTCCTGCAGGGCTGCTTTCCACACGCTGGACCCCAGTGTGTGCTCGTTTCTTGGGGTTATTCCTCCCCAGGGGCTGGATTTGGCCCTTTCCTTTATTGAATGTCACAAGGTTTCTTCCATTCCCAGTCTCTTTCCATTCCCGGTGTGCCCAGGTCCCCGCGCAGCACCGGCCTCGCAGTGAACCAGCGACTCCTCCCGGTTTTGTTCCCCTGTGAAATGCTGAGGGAGTGACCCTTTGTTCAGGTCATTCCGGGGGTGTTAAACCGGGAAGGGCCCGGTGTCAAGCCCTGGCTGCGCCACTGGGGACCGACCTCCAAATTTGTGCCACCCATCACAGCCCCCTCAGCGCTTTTCAACCCATCTCGCTGTCGCCTTACCCGACATAAACTGCATCACCACATCTGCAATGATGTAACAGCAGTGTCCGAAGTTTTCCTGAAGTGGAGGTGACATCCACTGCTCTCCCCTTAGAAAACCGCATCCATACATTTAAACCAAGCTAAAGGGTACAAATCAGTCATTATCTGTTTCAGTGACAGTCTCTGAACTATCTGTTGCTTGCTCAGGAAATAAGATACAGGCCATCAGTTTAATGCTCAGTAACAGTTAATAAAACACACAGAATAACTAGGGATTACTAGAAAAAGAGTAAAAAGCAAAACAGAAAACAGTAAATTTTTTTTTAAGAGACTGCTGTGACTAAACCTTGAGTATCACTTCAGTTGCAGCCTTCTCAGCAAAGAAAAAGTAAAACAAGAAAAGACACAGAGGAGGATGATGTAACAGAAGTTGCATACCAGTTTCTATACAGGGAATTATTAAATACAGCAGGATTTTCAGCCTGGAAATGACAACAAGGATACCACAGTGATCTGTCAGGAGAGGCAATGGAGAAGGTGAGTTGAGGAAGACCAAAGAGGTACCAGACTGATGCCTAAAGCAGGCTGCCTGAAACAGAGGACTAGACAAGATTAGGAGTATGAAAAGACAAATTTATTCAAGGCCTTCAAGGTACATTCAGGCAAGCAAAGTCCCCCTTGTGGGACTACACCCAAAATGGACACCAGGTCACAAGCCCTTCACCTTTCATAAATTCTGTGCTATTAACATATTGGCCCCTAATTCTCCAATCACACCCTTATGTGATGATGTTGACCACCCCAGGCCAGCTCCCCTCATTTCACAGTTGTTTACATGTTTTAGGGCCCTAGGGCAACAAATGTGTCCTTGGATTTCTATTCAGTGGCATTTGTTTTGGCTAAAGGTGCTGGTAACAGAGGCTTTTAGCACTTTATAAGAAGCACAAAACTACACCAAGTTACAGATATATGAAGAGTAAAAAACTAGAAATTATTAAGGCATCAAGACAAAGACAGCCCCAAGAAATAAATGTAAGGTACTTCTTCCCATAACCCATAAATCGTAAAATATTCTGACATACTATTGGTAATATGTATATTAAATGAACAGATAAATTCGCAAAAGAGGAATTCATGGGATACTAGCTACAGAACCTAGCAAATACAGCTTAGATTATGCTGGGAAGAATATTCTGTTCTCTATACATTTTGAACACAGAGGGAGAGAGGGCACTGGATTATATGAACCCTTAAACTGAGCCAGGATGTCAGAAACCTTTGTGTTTTTTGATATTTACCATTCATATCACAATGCTGGCCAGCTGTAAGATCCCCAGCTTCTTGCAGACCTTTCCAGTTTGATTCCAGTCTTGTAAGCAAAAGCTTTCTGTTACTGCCTGCATTTTCTTTTCTATTCCAAGAGAAATACTTCGCAGCAATAATTAGAAGTAAATGACATTTACTATTTTAAAATATGAATCCAAAGAAATAATAGACTTATTTCAGTGGGGCTGTTTGCCCTGCTCCTTTGTGTCATGCTAATGGGCTCATCAAAACATCCCTCCCAGAACAGAGAACAATGAATTCTTTTAATTTCCAGACTCTCCACTGATGTACAACTAGAGCACTTTTCCATAAATCTCTTGAACAGCAATAGGATGCAGTGTATATTAAGAGATTTGGGAGCTGTTGCAGAAGAGATTCCTGGCAGCAAGAGACACTTCACTTTAGTCTGATACATCAGAAAAAAATATCCTGGTTCTTACCAGTACCTGACTAGGGAGACACCATGAGCCCACTCCTTTATGTTCATTTCTTTCATATGGTGCATGAATTCTACTACCAGAACAGAAAATACAGCTATTTCAGAGTAGTTAAAAAACTAGTTAGGAGTTTTCAAAGCCACTAATTTGGAAGCATCCAAATACATCTACATTTCTGTAAGAACTGGTGTTTTAGTGAAATGATACAAGTGCCAATTAATTTAATCCCCAAACTGAAATATGCTCATTCTGTGCTTCTATTTGAAGTATTATCTACACTCAACAAATGGAAAATGTTAAAAACTAAATTTTATGTCAATTATTTCCTTTCACTGGCACCTTCATCCATACAGGATCCAGACCACTGAGCCCTCTCTGGGTGTGGAAAAGTGCAATACAGTTCAGTGGCTGGAGAACATCACAGAGCAACAGATTTTTATTGGACTCCATTCTTTGTTGAAAATGGATCACTGTGCAGTCAGAAACCTGGAAATTTTTTAGAGAGTTGAAAATCAGGAAGGAATGTTGCTCTATAAAATGTAATTATTTAACACACACAGCTTTTGCTGGACTGCTCTCTGACTTGGGCACCTCAGTTTTTTTATGAAACATTGTGCCTTAAGTGCCAGAGCAGGTAAGGTCTGACCTTTGCACTGGATTCAGGCTCCTGCAGAGCACTGGTCATCAGGTTTTCCACAATTAATTACTCTTGGGATAGAAAATTAAAATGGAAGTAACCTGGTTTAATTTTACTTTGGTAAGGAACACACACAAAGCTGAAAAGTATTCAGCTGGAATACACTTGGCAGAACAGTTAATTCCATATTTATCTAATTTTGTAATAAAAATATCTTTCTGCAAAACTCTAGTAACTTGCAGATCTCAGCTATACCAGTATTATAACTGCTATTAATAAATAGGGTAACTTCAACACTGCTGCAAAAAAGAAATTAATTGGTTTGCATCTTATCTTCCATAAAACAAGAAAGAGTGTCATCAGCTATGTTTCCTTCGCTCAGTTTTCTATTAATATTGCCCTCCTAAATTATTCCATCCAATATCAAACTGATATTGGCCCATATATTCTTTTAAAACACTAGCACAACCACTGGTTTTAAAACACTAACACCACAGTAACTCCATTACAGCTTTCTGGAAACTTTCCACTGTTTCAAGAATGACAATAAATTACCTGTCCAAGCAGCTCCTTGATCAGCTCATTTGTTCAGTACCTTTCTGAGACAATCTTCAGCTCACAAATAATCAATCAGCTCATGCATATGCAGACTTGAACACTACCTGTGCCCTTGTAGTACAATATTTTCAGTGTAACAAGTTGAATATTTCTTTCCTGTTATCGTAAACATCCCATCAATTCCATTAGAGTTTAATAAAACCAGAAAATCGGATAGAAATTATTACAAAAAACTTTTCCAAACCAAGTTTTTCCTGCTCTTGGAAAATCTTTCAAAGATTTATTATTTATTTAGATAATTCCCAAATAGATTCACAGGATTTATAGTCTATAAACAGTTTTATACCAAAATAGTTTCTTATAACTGCAATATTTTATCATCGAATTTTCATATTAAGTTCATCTATTAAAATGTCAAGAGGCACATGACAATGGCAGATAGTAATTAAGAGTTATAGTTAGATATGAAACACATTCTAGCCAACACCTAAATCACAGCATGGTTTTTCAGAGGCTTGCAGAAACAAGGCAGCTGCAGCTGAGCAGAGAAGATGAATACAGCCCATCAGGGTTCTGCAGCTTCAGTAGAACTGCAAGGACACAAAACAGCAATGGCTGCAGCGAAAAGAACACAAAGGAAAAGTCTACATAAATTAGCTCTGCCTCCTGTGCTTTGGAACACAGGTCTTCAAGGAACTCAGCTGCAACATCGCAAAATCGTATTTCAGAACTCACTGAGAACTTTCAAGTAAATTTGATTAACGTTAAAAATACCTCAGTACATATTTGGATCACTAACTTTATTTTTCTGTTCTGTTAATTAAGTTCTGAATTAGAAAGAAAAAGATTGAGGCATCTATCAAAAAAGGAATTTACAATCCCCTGACTTGTTTTCCCATCTCGATAGGGCAAAAGACTGTTAAGGCTAATTATCTTTTATAGTGCACAGATCAGTTTAGAATACTCACATTTCGTCTTACACATTCCAAATCAGACACAAATGTTAATAATATGTATTTTCATTTATAATAAAATAAATAAATAAAAGATATTTTAAGCATCCATCCAGCTGTCTACCAAAGCCATAACTTTTACTGACTGTACATGTGGATGAATGTCCATAGAGGGTCTCACCCTCTGACCCATGTACACTTGCCTGATCTGCTGCAGAATTCTCCACTCCCTGCAGATCTTTCAATTTTGCTTTCAGAGTTGCAGCTAAAATTCTTTTCAGCTCATATCCTCTCTTCTTCTATGGAAAATGACAGATATATTATTCAATTTAAAGTTTTACAAGCTTTTGTAATGTAGGATTTTAAGCTAGAGTGCTTACTGTTGAAAAGTTGCCTTTGCATTCTCATAGTAAATGAAGTATACTAAATATTAGACACAGTAAATATTACAATTAAAAATAAGTAAAATGAGGGTTAAAACAATTCTATAAACCAAAATGTGCTATGACAAAGATATAATGCAAGTGTGTAACACCTTTCTGTACAGCTTAGAGAATAAAAGCAAGTAATTCCTACCTGCTGAAATATATACCTTGGATAACATTTTCCATTTATAGTGACAATCTAGTATAGCAGACATAGATCAGAAGTATATTTTTATGCATCTTCAACTAATATGCTCCTAGGTCACCAGTCTTCTAAAATGCTTTTTGTTTAAAAATGCTTAAGTAGCTCTCAGACAAGCTAAAATATCATTCCCCCATGTCAGAAGTTCAGTCAATGACTGTTTTCACCTGTGTGAAAACAGATATTCCCTTCAACTTCTTTTCTTCACATCTCAAGGGAAAGAATTCTAAACATTAAAAACTGCTAAAAATAATTTCCATGTTTATAAAAAGCCAGTCCTGCACTCCTACTCCTGAAAGATATGAATGTCTCCATGATTCTACTCCATGGACACACATGAATAAATAATACAGCATCAGACTGCAGCTGTGTGTTACCATTTGTGCTGCCTGCTTGGCTGCCTGCCAGACCCAGGCTTTCCTGCAGGTCTTTCAGATTTCATTCCAAAACGGCAAGAAGCCTTCGCTGGTTTGATAGCTCCTTTAGCTGGGAAGCTACATTCATATTTTTCTTTTAAAATTGAGTCCTAACAAATGGATCTTGAGTTTAAAAGTCATTTGATATTGGAAATAACATCCAGGATAAATTATTAGCCCATACTCTGAGAAATGTTTAAAAAGAAATTTCTAAGCCTTGAAAAGAAAGCTGACATTTAAACAATACAAAAATTAAAAAGTACACAGGGAATGGAAAACAATACCATTTCTATTAGCTTATTAACTCTTCCCTCCTGAATGTGTTGTATTTTATACTTAAACCCTTTGAAACACAGACTGTCTTCTTCTTTGTATCACAATGTAGCTGTGATTCTCACTCCAGCCTCTCGATCATGATATCTTACTTTCCCACCTTACACATTACAATAGCAAGAAGGAATTATGGGCAGACATAGGCCTGGGGATGAGTTCCTGACTGTAATCAAACCAATCACAAAATTCCCATTAACTGTGTCAGAGTCCACCACAAGGCACTAAATACAATGAATTATCTGAGTGCAGCCTGTTCCCCTGCCAGGGGCTGAGCTGCCCGTGGTCAAGGCTGGCTCTGGAATGATGCAGCTGGGGAGAAATCAGGAAGAGAGGGTCTCTTCTCCCTGTGCTGGAGCTCTGTGAGTCCCCTGCCTTGCCTGGGCTCTATTTTGGGCTTGCTTTTGCCTGGCCCTGGCCTCACTGACCTTGATCTGCTGAGCTGCTTCCCTGCCATGACTTTGGACTTGCCTTGTCCCTGTACTTTTGCCTGACAATCACTGGACTGCTGAACTGGCTGGAGTAAAAAACCCTGATTCTGACCCTGATTCTGACTTGACCTCAGCTTATCTCATTGTTTTGGACTTGTCTTGTGATCTGGACTGTTCGGTGACCCCAACTACCATAACCTGACCAGCTCTGCTTGCCTTGCCCAGCTTCTGTGGGATTGTGCCCTTGTCAGTGTTCCTGACCATCTTGCTGTCATTGTCATCTCCCAAAGGGCCTCTCCACGAGGAAAAGCTTATTCCTGCTGCCCCCTGACATGCATAATCTCCCTGTCCTTCATCTCCCATTCTTTCTTTCTTTTACCTCCTTCCAGTTTTTTATGTCATTGATGATTCTTGCCTTCTTGGCGTTTTACACCCACTAGACTTGAAGATTGTTTTTTTCTCACTCCAGTTCTTTTCAAGACTGTTCTTGTAGTTGATCTTTTGATGAGTCTTTTTGCTCTTTCCCCACTCTCATTATTCCCCAGGGCAGTGTCTATAGCCTTTTGCTCATCTTACATTATGTTCTCTCTCCAAGCAATTTCATCAGCTGACACATCCTCAGTTATCATCTCCATGCTGATGACTAACAAATCAAGCTCAGCATCATTAATTGTTCTTCTAGCAATATTCTCCATCTGTCCTTCTCTCAAATTATGTCATTTCAAGGTTTTATCTGCTTTAACTAAACTTAAGAAAAAAGCTAGTATCTTTCTTTCCTAAAGCTTGCCATATCTTTACTTTCTGCATACTCAGGTACATGTTCTTAGGATACTTTCGAAGTTTTTGTCTTCGCATTGCACTTAAAAAAGAAAACCCACATACCATTTTGGGATCCTGATCTACTCAGCATCCTCTTTCCCTCTTTGTCCAAACAGAAGGGGTTCCTTTCAGTCCTAATAATATGTTATAAAAAACCTTATAAAAATCCTTTCCATTCGTTCATGAAACATCCTTGCCTCAAGATTGTATCATTTGAATTCTTCCAGCAGGGCCCAGTTCCCTTTGGTATCAAACTTACATTTTTCAGTATTGCTTTTAAGTGTCCATATGGCATAAGTCAGCATCTTAAAAAATAATAATAAATTGAATGCTGTACAATGTAAACTATATCTAATTGCCAAGTAGAAGAAATATCTGAGCTAATTTTAGATTGGAACCAGTGAAATACCTCCAGTAACAATGGTACTGAACTCCTCGTCAGGATGTACTAGTTCATGCACAACTGTGCATTTGTTCAGACAGAATATTCTTCCTGTCTATCCATATAGCTCTACAGTTTCCTCATAACATATTTTCTCATTAAGCTTTATGCCTATTTATATTTTGTACATTCTGCCAGTATTCCTTGTCTTGTGTAATTTGTTTGATAGTCTGTCATCTATATATCAAATAGTGTAAAGTGTTTTACCCTATTTAAGCTCCTCTTAAAATAATTCTACTTTTCATGGCATCTCCAGTAGCTTTCACTAGTGTCTCTTTCTTCATCCTGAGAATGGGACTTGCCAGAGCAGTAACATTTCTTGAATAAGTGCATGTGAGGTGGTAGAGTAAATTAAAGAGGGACCTAAATAATAGAATACAGATCTCTGTATCGCTGCTGCATTTAGCAGTGCTTCTGTCTATTTAACTCTCTTCAAAAGCTTCTTTGTCTTTCAGATCTTCTGTACCTGATGACAGCTTAGCAATTTTTACTGTGCCAAAGCTCCACTGTTTCCTTCACAAAGATAAAAGCTACTCAGAAGGACGTTCAACAGCAAAAACATCTGAAGAGTGTCTGTTTTTCCTCTAGAAACTGGCACACAGCGTTTTCTAAAAAGAGTGAAGTAAACTTTCTAGAACTCCTAAGAATTGGCCCTTCTGGCATTTCGTGCTGCAGGCAGGTGCAGTCCCTGCAGTTTCACTCAGCGATGAAGGCAATGTAAGAACCAGTCCGTTTTGGAAAGCACATGCGTAACACAGATGTTGGCAGTTTCATCCCCAGAGGAGAATTTTACATTTCGTTGTAGCATATCTTTACCTCATCCTTTTCTACATCCTTACCTCATCCTTTGTTAGCCATTTCATACAGATAGATGAGAAACTGGCACAAATGTAAATCTTGTGGAGTTCGTAAAGTTTCAGTTTCAGCTGGGAAAAAAAACCACAAGAAGATAATTAGCACTTCAAGGAGGGCAAACTGTCGACATCCTCATGACATGTTTAATGTTCTCTAATCAGCACCCTACACGAGCAGCTTTCCATTTACCAGTTTCCAGGGCAGCTTCTGCTGCTGCTGCTGCTGCTTGTTGGATTTTATTCACTTGGTTTATTAATGGCAGTCTTTTGCCATTTAGTAGAAGTTCTAGTTCGGTGGGAACAGTGAGAAAAGCAAAGGTTACTTTAGAAAAACACACAGGCTTTAATCTAGGACATAGAATAACATATTTGATTTTAAAACTACGTTCTATATTTTATTCTATGATCTTTTTGGACTATAGGATCTTATATATAAATACATGATACATTACAGCCTTGATTTTAATTTATATTAAAGCTATTGCATACTTTCCTGTTAATATAATGAAGTTTTAAAATAGCTGAAGCACCACTTACTATAAAACAAGATCAAAAAAGGATTCATATATATCATGTTTCTGTTGTTATGTATTTACCTAAAACTAAGACTTAAAGTTTTATTATGTTGTTACAAACTTACTCACAAGATGAGAATATGTTTCCAAGAAGGAAAAACTATATGCAGACATAAGAATCATTACCTTTTTTAACAGAAGCAAAAACTCAAGGTTCAGAGGACAGGGATGCAAAATGTTAAGAAATAAATTACTTGCCAATGTGGAAATATCAGTGCAAAATCCAAACAATATCTTTTTCTAAAAAGACTGAGAACACTGTTCTGAGTTTCCAGTTTCCTTGGCTAACTGTTGAACAAAATTATTTCACTAATTTTTAGAATTTTTTAAATGCATTTATGTTGCCATATTTTCAGCACATAAACAACAAGCAAGTAAGGCTGACAGTCATTTCAGGAACTGCATCAGAAACTCTGAATGGCCAGGTGTGTCTGATTTCTCCTGATGACCCTGCAAGTTCAAAGCATTTAACAATTAAGAAGACATAATGTAGTCATTCAAGAAAGACTGACTGCCTCAGAAAATAACCCTAATAATTTATGGAATCACTTTGAAAGTAATCATTGTCATTGTAAGGATCCTACATTATTGTTTGTCTGGACCTAATTTAATTATGGGTATTTTCTGCTTCTGGTGAAGGCTCCTCTTTGAGAGCTATTACAAAAGTATAAGCTTTACTTCTATAAATATTCCCCAAGCAGCAAAAATATTTTTAATGGCAAAACACATTAATGCACATAAATTTTCATACCATTTTCATCACATATTATGTTTTACAATTATTTAACATTCCTACTTTCTGTATGTCAGAGTGGCCAAATATCTTTTATATATAATCAGCTCAGTCCGAACAGTTTATTGGTATAACAAATTCCCAGTGTATCAGAGAGAAATGGTCCTCAATATTATTAAAATACTGGGTTTGGGAAGCATATTCCAAGGTAATTCTCTGGCAATTTTTGGCATGATGGCAATAGTTACAACCAGACATTCTTCTTTCAAAAGAAAAAATAAGATTTATGTTTAACATCTACTACGTCCTTTTAAAATAGACCATGGATGATCTTCTTATTCAGGTAAGATGGTTTCCAAAGTTACATTATATAATGAAAAATTATAGTATTATATTATATTCCATTCTTTACTCTTATTACAACATTAGTCAGCTGATAAATGTTTTTATTTTAGCATATCCAAGGCCTGAGCAAAGTCATTCAAACTACAAATTAATGAACTGCCTTTAAGAACTCAGAAGTAATTAATTAATTTAATAAAACCAATTTAAAAACTGATAAATTGAATAATGTTTCCCTTTTTTCCCCCTCAATTTTATTTATACAAATTCACAGAACCTTATTCAAAAATTGAGTTCTTTCTTCACTTTTTTCCATCAATTTTTCAAGATCGAAAAGTCTGATATAAAACCAATGCAATGCTGGCAGTTGATAACTCAAAAGAAATTCTTCAGTATTTGGAAAACTACAGAATATGTATTATTGGGGGGGTATTGTTCAGTATTTGGGACTGCTGACTATGGAAACAAATAAGACAAAGAAGAGAGCTCTCACAGTAGTTCTGGATGGGCTGTGTCATCTTCCAATGCGCAAAGAAAAACAGAGGGTGAAAAATAAGGGTTGCTGTAGGTTACCGCTGCTGCTGTAAATGCCCTTAGATTCATATTCATTGTTTCCACATGCATAGCAACTAAGGAAGTGTTTTGCTCCAAAATATGTCACTGATTATATTTTAATGCTTTTAAGGATAATCTTATAAATTTCAATTTCTGTGTTAGGTTTTTACCTCCCTCCATCTTTTAGATGGCTCTCAAATCAAATACTGGATTATAAGTGTCATGTAACAGTCCAGTGCATTCCACTGCAGCCTCTGCTACTGTCATGGAAAAGAGCTGATGAAGTCCAAGACAGAAAATATTTTCATGCAGAAATCCCCAAAAGTCAAACATGCTGTGTTCAACTGCTGAACATTAATTTATGGAGGGTTTATGTGGTTCATTACAGTTTAAGAAAACAAAACTCATTAATGTGTTCAAACACAGGAACTAAGAACACCCAAGAGCCAACGGATTGTTTTGGAAATAGAGGAAATATTTTGTTTCAACTTTTAATCTAGATTCAGTTCCTTTATGTTTATATTTTCCTCTCACAAAACAATGAAAAAAGTTAAAGTGTAACGTTTTCAATCCCAGTAATTTCACAAAAACTGAAAAAAGAATAGGACAGGTAGGAAAACAAAAGAATCCCTTTTCCTGCAATCAGTTTCTCCAAGTTTAAACAGCTGCAGTTCAGGTTGTGAACAAGACAGTTTTCTCACTGAATTAATCTAAATGTCAATTGCTAACAGACAGAGAGCACTGACACAGAAATACTGTAGTAATAAAAAATTATTAAATTCACCTGTCCAGCACATATGACAATTTAATAAACTCTGTCCTTGTTTGTCTCTGTTTCTTCATCTGAAATATTTTACTACTATATTAAATTCACAAAACACACTTCAGGATTGCAACAGACAAAATGCAATGTAAATTTGCCGGTATGATGATGACCAACATCTTGGAAAACAAATACTAATTATGCCAGAAGATTCTACCTTCCCCTACCATCTAGCTCCTTTAGACTAAAACCAGCAGGAAAATACATCTTGCTGTAGCTGGACTGAACTCACTAATTTGATCAGTTTTTCCTGTATTGGGTTTCTGCCTACTTAATGTAAAACAAAGGGAGTTAGTTATCATGGCTGATTCTTGATATTGTATAAGCCAGGAAAAAAAAAAAAAAAGTAGGACTCTTTGGAAAATTGTAAGCACGAGAGCACAAGTAACATATCACATCCCATCCCATCCTCCTTCAAAAGCACTCTTTTTTCCAAGAACATGAAGGAAACCTGCCTGCTGGATGAAATTCAACCTGCTGGATGAATTTAGCATTTATATGACTGAAATAGAAGGCTTTCTATTCAGATGGAAAGGAAAGAAATAAAACAGCCACTGAACACAGACATACTCAGCACAATCATTAGAGATGCTGTGAATTATAGTGACATAAGGTACTTTCATGGCAGAACCTAAAGTATTCAATGAGAGCCTGGCTGAATTCTTACCTCTCTGTATCACAGATTCCACCTGCAGCAAGTGGATAAGAATGCTTATCTATTTTTGGAAATGTTTTTAATAATTCCAGGTTAAATTTGTTGTATGAATCAGCCTTGTGAATGTCAAAGAAATGGAATGCAGAAGCAGCAGTTTTCTCTTGTCTTTCTAAATTAATTGGGGTGAATATAATTCCTTAGGTTTATCCATTTCACCCTATTCCAAATACGATCTTTTTTGTGACTTGCCTGCTGAACCCACATGATTCCTACACTCTTTCTCTCTGCTAATCCTTATTTTCATAATTTAACAGTCTTTTTTCAGGTGGTGCTACAACTTCTTCAGTTTCTTCCATTCATGCAGGACTTCTCTTTTCTTATAGCTTGTTTCCCTTAATTCACTACTGCCAATTTCTGTACGAATTCATCTGTTTCAGTAATGAACTTGGATGGTAACACTGTACTGTTGCCTTCACTTTTAAGTAGTTTTTTGTCTTTCTTAGATAAACGTTCAGCATTCTTTTCATAGTCAGAAACATCATTGTGATCTTCTTCTCCTTTTTTGTAACTGATGTTTCTTGAAAAACTTGTGTCTTGAATACAAATAGATTTCGTTAAGTTGCTTGTTAGCCTTTGAAGTTTCCTAATAAAGTACGTATTATAAACACATTTACATTGAAATTCTGTTGCCGCTCAGGTTCACTTCAATGCATATAAACATTTCCTTAATCCTTTTTCAGATGAAGCATGTCCTCAGATTCTTTAAATTTCAAAATTGTTTAAGCCTTAAGCCAAATATACATTTAAATAATATCTGTAGCACAGATATCTTTAAATACAAAAATGAAAACATAGAAAGTGGTTAAAACATTATTTAAAGCTTTTCAAATAGCACAAGCTGAAAATAGAAAAGTTGAATTAAGTTTTTACGAGAAATTACTGAAAATTTTCCCTAATTTTAAAGTTCCTCAACTTTTAAGTTAAAACTTGTTTAATACTTTGAAATACAACACCTTCCATAAAAAGAATTATACAAGTTACAAAATGGAAGTTTAAAATGAAAGCTAAGAAAGACAAATGAATATTTCAGTATATACAAATAATTTGCCATACTTTTAAAATTTGTATATTGTTAAATTTACAGAAGCTAGTACAGAGGACAGGACTAATCAAATTTCCATTTCTTGCCTTTTTTTTTTTAAGCTGATGTATTTTAGCATTCCATCAATGCCTTCAGTATATAACAGATATTTTTTAGTGTTCCTGTTAAAAATATGGGCAAGCTGTAACCTTGTGTAAGATTACAGAGAATCAGTAATTCATCTCATCCAGTTTACAAGTCTACATTTGAATTAGACTCTAATTAAACTTGTTTGACTTTCTAGCGGGTGGAAAGAAATGGATGTTTCTAGAATGCAATTAATCTTGCCCCAAAATAGGTCCTTAAAACAGTTCAGATAAATTGCTCATTAAAAATGTGTGATTATCTCTGCTAACTGTGAAAAGAGTTTAGTAGACCAGCTCAAACATAAATGTCTGTGTGACAGGCCTCCAATGTTATGTGAAATTAATCTCATGTTGCATTTCCTATTTCTCTGAAAGAGGAATAAAAGAGTCCACTAGGGTGATTTTACCACCCTCTAGGAATTAATCCTTTTCATTTTCCAAATTTAGAAAGTGTTGTTCCTTTTAAGAAAGATATCAAAACAGTAAAACAGCAACCAAAAAAAAAAAAAAAAACAAAACCCCCAGCCCCCCAAAAAAACATAACAGGAAAGTAAAAACAATACATATATTGATATAAATATTTTTCAAAAATCAATACTTGTAATGCTTCCTCAACTTTTCCTCGAGAATTTTTTTTTACTCTGATTCAATCATCCTTTGGTAAGTGAGAAAACTGCACTGCAGATACACCAATTACAGCAATGCCTTGGCAAACCAATTTATTTTGAAACATCTAGATTAAGTTTTATCACAATACAAGCAACAGACGGCTTTGCCTGAAGTAGAAACCTGTTTTAATTTAGCTTGAAATAGTTTTGCAGGTAAATGGATCAGTAGAGATTAATATCTGAACATACACTGACACTAATTATAACTGTCCTCATGTAAAAATAATAGCCATGCTGTTGCAGAGATTAAAGGTGATCCTATATTAAAGGCCTGCACTGTCTCAGATCTGCTAAGGGACTTTAGGTCATTCACATAAGCTCTCCATGCCTCAGTTTTCCCATCTGTCAAATGAATATAAGTCTGCTATTTCACAGAGACATGGCAACATTAATTACTCATTATATATTATATAATACATAATATATCTAATTATATGTATAATATATAATATATATAATAACTCAAATACTGTATAAAACCATTGTGCAAAACCATCTATGCTATTATACAAAAATAACACAAGCACACTGCTATGCACATAAATCATGACTATGAATATAAATAAAACAAACCAAAGGCATATTTAAGAAATAGAGAACATTAACAGAATGAGACATGATCCGCTACCTGTGTGAAAATGTTTTTCTTATGGAAGGGAAGTGATCCTGGAAAGTGATCCTGGAAAGATCTTAACAGTAAGTGGAGCATCCTTATGTTGTGCTGCTCATTTCTACAATGAAATGGTGAATGTCTAACACATTCTGTTCTATACACATTCTAACCATAGAAGTATTCAGATTATATCCACTTTTTCCTCTTTCTGTGTGTCTATCTATATCATATCTATGATATAACCTATTTTTAAACACTGGCAGGTTGGGGGCATGGAGGATGAGATGGTCACAGGAGCAGCCCCCGGCCACCTGGTGAGGGAACCCCACTTCTATTTGTGTAATTTGCTGGTAAGGGACCACATTGTCA
This sequence comes from Pardalotus punctatus, assembly GCA_013400915.1. Classification (NCBI taxonomy): domain Eukaryota; kingdom Metazoa; phylum Chordata; class Aves; order Passeriformes; family Pardalotidae; genus Pardalotus; species Pardalotus punctatus. The sequence goes on along the minus strand of VZTX01024057.1, from coordinate 32,752 downwards.
CAGTGTCTGTGCAGCACCAAGAGCCCCAAAGCCTTCCATGATGAGTGTGGAGGAGTCTAATTATGGTATTATTTGCATAATATCTAATTATTAGTGACTAGCAACGGGACAAGCTTAAAATACAACACCATAGTGCAACAAACTCATTAACTGAAAATTTAAGTAACACTCCCTGACATAACATGTCTTTTCTATTCTGAGTGCTCAGCTCCAGTGAGAGAGAAACCCTCCCTGAATAAACAGAAACCCCATCCCTGTCATAATGTCCATAATAAAACAGAGTAACATTTGCACAATAAAATTGGGTAAAGCAAGAGCAAATAATCATAGATAAGGATTTTAAAATGCAAAAATATGTAATCTTTGCAACTGCATGTTTATTTTATCCATACACTCTTCATTATACTGTATCTATGCTAAGATACAAATCATGCAACCAGGCAGAGATGAATGTGATGACTCATTTTAAAAAGAGAGTTGTTGAGCAGCTTGTAAAAACACATGGATTAGGTATCCATATTTCCTAATTAATACAGCAAGGAGCATAATCCTAGACAGATTACTAGGCTGGATTATAAATACTTGGACATATGCTGTATTTAAATACTTATTGCTGCGTGGTCAAGTATTTGCAGGTTAGGAAATGCCATAACTAAGTTTGCATTTATAACTTTGATTCCTGCTTCTTTGTACTTGACGTCATAAGGTCTCTTGGAAAAATTTGTTTTTCATCAGGTACCTGAAACATCTTCACTTTAAACAATGGGAATCCCTAAACCAATAGCTATTGATAATTTCATTCAAATTGTTGATATACATTTAAAAACTTGCAAACAATGCCTTGAAAATGGATTATAATTTTCTTACATCTTTTTCTTCTTCCTTTACAAGGCAGGTTACCTCTGTGAGTACTTTAAAAACATTAATTCATGCATTTTCAGAGATGATGATAGATGATGGATGAGGCGATGGTGTAATTTTACACACGACTCTAAAGAGAGCAAAGTCAGTATAATGTCAACCTATTTTGAAAGTCCAAGGTGAGCTTTGGTTTTTTTCCAGTACTAGCACTTTGTGTGTTCTGGGTTCCCACTGACTTCACTTGTGACATTTCCAAATCGTGCCTTCCACCACTTTTCAAGTTTTTACTGGAGTAACTGGGCCAGGATCATACAGGAAGACAGGATTTCACTCTTATTGGGGGACTGTGCAGCTGCCTGAACCCTTTCTTTTTCTGAGGCACATTTCTGCCTCATTTACTGCACATTCAATTTACATGTTCTGAAAAGAACTGATGTGAAAATATCAAAGGCAGATTCACTCCATGAGGACCAAGTTTCATGCACTGAAGGAAGCAGAGAAAGCACAGTGTACAGGAAAAAGTACAAAGTGACTGCCTATTTGCAGAAGTTCTCCAAATGAAGGTTGTGCACACAACACTTTCTCGAACAATAAACTTGTAATTTTAACATGTCCCTAAAATTTGTATGATGCTTTTATTCTGCTTTAATATAACTTCTAAAACATTTAAAGAAAAAAAAAAAAAAAAAAGAAAGATAGACATGTGCTACTTTCTCTGCCCTGCTTCCCCAGAAATTTCATCATGTGTAAATACAGTTATGTACTGAATATAGGATCTGAACAATAGTGGACCATTCAAATTGACAGCACAAGGAAACTGCCCAGCAACTTGCTGTTGCTGTCTTCTACCCAGAGAAATCAGAAGAGAGGTCACATACCTTTTCATTGATTTCAAAGCTGTTTGATGATGGAGATGCACACATTGACTCTAAGAATTATGGATTAATTCCAAACTCCCAAAGCGGCTTCTCCTCCTTCCGTAGCCATTCAGCTTTTGATTTTTCCTGGTAACCACATTATCTTTGTCTTCTTGAATATGCAGCTGCCCAGCAGACCTGCACACCACTCCTTCTGCATCTGCAAGCTCTCCACTCGGCAGTGTTTGAACAAGGAAAGCCTCAGACGTTACCCACGGTCTCAGTTTTAGCACCACGGCAATTCCAGTACCATGACAGAAATGCTGGGCATTCTGCCGAGGTCTGGAGCCCTCAGACTAAGCCACCTCTTTGCTAAGCCAGCAGGGAGGCAGGGATAGAGCAAGAGCTGTAGGGATCCAATGACTCCACTTCCTACAAGGCACAGCAGGGTAAGAGACTAATTAATACATAGGAGCACATAATGGAGAATGCTACCTAATTTCTAAAAATTATATGCCATACACAACTGCCACATAGAAGTCGAAACAATAAAACTGGATGGCTTATAGTTAGGAAAAATCTATTAGTATTTACTGAACACATAGGAATTATTTTTCCCAGACTTACTTGGCCAAAATTCGATGGCAGTCCTGAAAATAGCAAATTTGCATCACTAATATCAGAGAGGTTCTGCTGCCAGATTCCAAGTCCCTGCTCCAAAATGTGATGATACCAGACCTGGTAGTTCTAAAATCTCAGTTCCAGGAAAACTAAATGTGAGAAACATAATCTCTTCACAATATGATCCCGGGAACTCTAATGTCCTAAGTCTGACCTTCATCTTGGGAAAACAATTGGTAGAAACTCTTACAGATATAATGCTGAAGGTGGATAAATATAGTATACCTGGAGAGAAGTCACCATCATTTCTTTAAGTGCACACTGGGAAAATAAAGTGCTAATGCATGTATATAAAAATGGGTTCTAAGTTACTATAATTCCTTTTCCCTCTCCTGGAAAAAAATTGATGTTATTGTAGTTAGTTCTTCAAAGAGAAATAACTCTTAGTACTAAGTAAATAATGTTAGAGTCATTTCGAATATGAAATAAAAATCAGCAGAGGATAGTAAGCAAATAAAACTAAAATCCACAAGAAAACATCATTGTCCTGCTGTATGCTTGGATGGTATGCCCACATCTTGACTACTACATCTACCTCAGAAAGAATAAAAATGTAAAAAAGGTGCAGAGAAACGTGACAAAGATAGCAAGAGGCATTGAGCTGCTTCACTTGAGTCAAGAACTTGCTTGTAGTCTTCTCCAAAATACAGCAGAATCCTTCTTATCCGACAGATACAGTAAAGCCATAGAAGTAGGAGTGACTGCAGAATGTGAGCTGAAAATTGTCACTCTGTTTCTAAAATGGAAGAATCAGGGCAGATTAGAAAATCAATCAGCTATTTGCAAATTAAGTCCAGCTGGAAGTAAGTTCTATTATAGAAACTAAAAATATAAATGGCTTTTAAATATGCTTCACAAATTTATGGAGGGAATGTCTGTTGGTAAATGATGAGCACTGGGAACCAGATGCAGAAACAACTGCCCTGCCTCGCCTCCCTTTGCACAGCTCGGGGTGGATCCGCCCCTGCAGGGATCACTCTGCACTTGTTCCTTGTGTCACTCCCCGGGTTTCTGCTGTCCTCAGGAGCTGCCTGACATTTCCATTCACTGCCTGGATGTTCTTGCTTTCTCACCTTACTGAACCAAACACGCACGAGCCCACGCCAAATAAACAAGTGAGAGCATTCCAGGATCTGTGTGTGGCTGAGATTCCTGTGCTCCTCTCTGTGTCTGCTGATTGTGTATGTTTATACCCCAAAGAAGACATTTCACTGTGAAAACTCTCCTTTTCCCAGCAATCCAGAACGACTGATTTATGGAGATGTCTTATTTTCCAATATGTTTAAATTCTAATTTATTACACTATGTTATTTTAAATCATATTTAGTTGAACATGCAATACTGCCTTTGTCAGAAAATACATTTTACTTCTCAAGTAATGCAACTAGGCTTCTCATTGATTGCTCCAGTTCCACAAATGGAGTGAAGTGTATATGAGAAAGCACTTTACACAAATCCTTAGTAGCTCAGGATGTGATCTTAACAAGGCAAACAAACTGTTAATGTGGTGATGGAACTAAAAAAATATACATACCACAAAATTTATGGCCCTTTGTAATAACAACACTGTAAGTAATAAATTATAAAAAAGTAGTAGAATGAAGAAGCCAAGTCTGTACTGTAGAACTTCTCTCTGCATTTATTTTCTGTAAGAATTTCTTCAGAGGGTATTAATATGGTATCTCTCTGTTTTAATGGAATTACTAGGAGCTGAATGCATTTACATACATGAATATTACCAGGAATTCACAAAACTCTGATTGTGGTTAGATATGTGAATTACGAACACAAAAAGCAGACTGACATAAACACAGTTTCTTCCTTTGTCAGATATGATTGAAACTGGCCAGCCGGTTCAAAAATATATTAGAGATTGACTGCAGCACATGCCAGTAAAAACTGAATTTCCCCATGAAACCTGCTACAAAGCCCTTATGGAAATTTAAGGGAAAATCTGTAGAGAAGGAAAGGAATCCTGGGTCCTACAATAATGCAGATGAGCTGAAGTAAAGGGAATAAAAAACAGTATTAACTGAGTAAAGAAAAAGGTCACAGAAGTATTTAAAGAAACTATTCAGTCCAAGGAACATCTCAAAAAGGCCTTACTCTGAATGGAAAAGAAGTTTTGCTGAAATAAGACTTTTCTGAAATTCAGAAGTATCAAATGCCATTGCTCATTTAGCAAACACCATGTACAACGATGAATTGATGGTTTGAAGTATTTGTCAGATGCTGCCCAAATATCAGTCACCTTCAAGAAGGTCTCTGTAAGCACAGACATAAAGGAAATCTTAGAAAAGGATAATCTTGCTTTTACCTGTAGCCATCTAGTAATGATATCTCAATACACTTGTACACTACATTAAACTACTAATTTGACTTTGATCTTCTTGACAAGTTTATCTGAAATTAATGAGATCTTTCATGTTGGTACTGGTGTGAGTGACTGCAAAGGAGCTGGCAAATTGCTCTTTATTTCTGAATTTTATTAAACAATCTTCCTTTTGAATTGCATCGTTAGTGAAAAAAGTATGTTCTTAGCAATTTTACATCCAAATGTATCAATAAAATCAATATATCAATGAGAAAATAGCCATAAATGGTATATTTTAATGTAGGATTGTGCCAATTTTATCTGTGGGCCCTCAATTTTCTTACTCAATTAACTTCTTGCTGCAAAGAACTTGAACTGAAAAATGTATTGACTTAATATATGGAAATTGTAAACAATTATGATGCTATATAAAATTCATGAAGTACTTTTAGTTTAAATATAATTAATCTTTCATGAATTACATAAATATGTAATTTATGTATTTCTAGAATCTAATACTATACTTATGCAAAGAACTTTACCTAAAATCTTCTAGTGTAGCTATACAGAATAAGTGTTAATCAACCATCATGCTTTATTAATCTGAAGTGTTAGAAAGGTGAAGCAAAGTAGTTTATAAGGAAAACCACAAGGCAAAAAAGCCCCCATAATAAAACTAAAAAAAAGTGTTCATGGTTTCTATAATAATTAATCTTATCTAAAACCTCCAAAGAAGAATCAACACTTTTAATATCAGTCTTAAGGCTCATATAAAAGAAAATTCCTAACATTTCCAGCCCTTTGACTAGTAATACTTCACTTGAGAAAGCAAAATCTTTACTCACTGGCTTTTTTAAGCATCCGATTCTCCTTCCATTTTGTATTTTACTCCAGGAGAATTCTTAATTCTTGCTATGAAACTTAGAAGTGTTCAGTCTTTTTTTCCTTCCTTTTCAAGATGTTAAGCTTACTAATACTGTAGTAATAAAGTCCATTTAATTTTATGCTGGCTCAACAGTCTTCCAACTCCATTTGGTGTGTTGTTTGATAAATGAGGAAACTCAGTGAAGTGTGAGTAGGTTAACTGGTGATTGATCAAATAATACCCAGTAAACAAAAAGAAAAATGTGTTAACAGTGGGGAGAAGGACTTTTGGCTCAGAAAAGAAAATGAGAGCAAAACCAAGCAAACCCATCTAAGCTGCTTTTTTTTTTCATAGTGACAGAAACATTCATAATTATCCTCTCTCACAAATATCTTAAGACTACCTGAAATAAAGATCTGTGCTGTGCTAAGCTTTATAAAAAGCAACTAAGAAGAGCATGTGGGAGCTCAACTCTCTCTTGTGTAAAATAATTGAGGTTCAGCTCAGTGGTGAGTTCACAGTGCTTGTGAAGTACTTTGCATGAAAGTATTACCAGTCTTAAAAAGTACTTCCAAGCAATATGAACTTAGCTCCTAGCTCACTTTCATTCTTTATAACAAGAATGAAGCGATATAAATGTTGGTGAAACCGACTGATATTTTTGAGCCCAGTTTTATCATCATTATTTCTTCATGTCTGAACAAAAGCTGCTGCATCTCTCTTTGCATCAATTCACGTAACTTGTTGTCCAACAGTGGATGCTAAAGCCTTACTGCTGATTGTCACAGCACTTGTCCCTGCCACACAGAAGTTACAGGCTGCATGTGGGTGTTCTGCCATTAGCCCAGACACCCCACGTGGAATCTCACTGAAGGTACTTTGCTGGGTTTAACATTTTGTTTTCAAGTCACGTAACTGTAGTATGCACCTGATACCATCACAACTGCACGGTTCTAAATATGAAAGTTTTCTTTATCATTCACATTTGAAATAATGCTACCATGTGCTGCTAAATACAGGGGGGCTCACAGTATGAGAGACTGAGAAAGCTCCAGTCCAGTTACAACTCAGGGATCAACACTTTGGTGCAGGGATTGATTAAAGCAACCAGTGGAAACAGGGATAAGAAAGGAAGTTTCAAAGCTGTTACCCACGACCAATACATGTGGTTCACATACATTGCATCAGGCAATATCTGCACAGGACATGGGCTGCAGCAGTCCTAACATCTTCAGAAAATCTACAGGTGTGATGATGTATGTCAAAAGAATACGTGAATTAACTCAGAAGAGAGTATTTCACCAGTCAGTCATGGAATTAAAATATCTGGTATATGATTTCATTGCAATCGGAGTCAGAAATAATTTTTTGGGGACTGAAGGCATCCCGACTCCTTATGAAATAAGACTATGCTCTAATGCTCCAGCCATTTTCTCAGTCATTACCCATCCCAGGCATCAAACTCTTCTTCAGCAGCTGTAGTTGGTATTGATGCCAAGCCAGTACTGAATGGATGGGCATGAACCTAGAACAGGAAAAAAGAAATGACAAAATGTGGGACAAAACCCAAAGCCAGAGTTCTTACTCTTGAGCCACGAGGTCCTTTTGATATATTTGACTGCCAAATGAGACTGGAAAATAAAGGAGTTTTACCATGTGAAACCTTACTAAATACACCAAGGATACATTGGGGGCGGGAAATACTGTGTTACAGGTTAGAAAATATACTCAGAAATTACAGCTTTCTTTGGGTTTTTCTGTTAATAAGGCACAATAATAATTCACAGTAAAGTAGATATTATTTTCAAATTTTTTTAGCAGACAGATACTAAGAAGATTTTATACCAGATAGTACTCTAGTATCTAGAACCAGTTATCGGCAATGTGAAACCACAACAACAAAATAATGACTTTAAAGTTATTATGCAACAAAACAGTCTAAACCCTATGTAATGCCATACTTACTGTTTAAAAGTATCATTGGGTTGAGTGCAAAGGTTACTGAGATATGTTTTGGCAAATATTATCCAAATAGATTCTTAAGATTCTTTTGTACATTTGTGCATGTCTGGAGACTTCTACAGTCTTCTAGAGAAGAGCTTATTTTTCCCAGGGCTGTTGATTAAAAGATTCTGAAGCAGAATGAACATAAATACAACATGGAAATACAATTTTCAATCTCATCTTTTCGATTTTGATTTTTTGTCTTGATATTTTAGAAGCTGCTGTTCTTGGGCCCCTCCTTAGGTTGCTAACATTGTTTCTCACCTTTTGATTTGAGTTGCACAAAAAGTTTAGAAGACTTCTATTGGTGTTTGTTTTTCCTTGCCATAAAACCTAGTAGTCACAAGGAAAATGTCATCCCTTAAATATACCAATTTTCCTTCATGTTTTGGTGCAGCTATGAAAAAATGGCACTTAAAGGGGTTATAAGACGTGGCCTTTTAAACAACAGGCTTAGAGAAACCTACAGCATGGAAAATAATAGAAGTTTCAAAAGGAAGACATTAAAATTCATTTCTTTCTGAGCTGCTCTCAGAGCAAAACTCAAACCAAAAGGGGGCTATAACTACTAAGGCCCAAGTCAGCCAAGGGAGTGGGTTAAAGGAGCTTCAGGGCTGCTTGAGCTGCTCCTTGGAGGTTGCTATTATGCCGTGTTGCCATCTAGGGATAACGAGAGTGCAATACCCAGGGGCGTGCTCCAACACATTCAGGGCCTGGAAAAACATGGTTGTATTTTGTATGTATTAATTTCAAGGATTACTCTAGACAGCAGCCACATCTGCTATTCTTCCTCCTACTCTTGCAATATTCCAAGAAGGATTTGTGACCAAGACTGACCCAAAAATATGTTGTCAGTTTAGGGAACATCATTAGTTACCATTCAGGAGTGGTAATCTCTGTACTCAAGAACAAATGGGAATCCTTCAGAGTTCAGCCGAAATAGGACACTAGTACTTATTTCCCACTCTGAAACTTGAGGCTCTGAACATAACATTATCCCACACTTTAGGTCTGCTGATCTGCCAAATACAGTTTTAAAATTCTAGTAGGCTGTAAGTCTTATCTTTTCAACTGAAGAGAAAGACAAAAAATACAGGCAGACTGTTGCAAATGGTAAGAAATAGAAAACTCTTATGGGGAAAGAATAGAAGACATGCAGTGCCTGTGGAGTGGGGAGAAAAAGAGCAGTGAAGGTCATGACAGGAAAAGTGAACAATAAAGAGCCATGCAAAAGATGAAAAAAATAGCAAAGCTTCATACAAGAGCATGCAGGGCACACAGTAGCCCTGAGAGGGACTAAGAACATAGAGTCTGGCTGGCAACAGAAAGATGTGAGGCATTGTTGGAGAGATAAGGGACATCTCTACCATCTGGAGAAAAAAGTATCAAAGAACCTGGGTACCTTTGGCATGGGAAATGGTCTGGGAGATTTCTGAGATTAATAAATAGGAAACTTGGCTGAGTGAGGACTGGAGCACACTGAAGCAGGCAAGTTTAAAGAAACTTTGCTAGGATCCTAGACAGGATCGCAGTAGAAATAATCCAGAATTAAAAACCAGTGCACGAACTAATTTGAAGAGCAAGGTAAGTGTGGTTTATGGCAAGACCCAAAGCCAGGAAGGAAAGAGTCCCTAATATAAAGTACAGCAGTGGAGCATGCCACAAAATCACAGACTAACCCAGGCTGGAAGGGTCATTAAAAGATCATCTGGTCCAACCTTCCATGGGAAAGGGAGCCTAGGTCAGATTACCTAGCACCCCGCCCAATCACATCTGGAAAACCTCTAGTCATGGGGACTCTACCACATCCCTGGAGAGGCTGTTCAAGTGACTGTTCTCTTATAAAAAATTTCTTTCCAATGTCATGATGAAACCTCTCCTGGTGCAACTTCTTCCTCTAGCCCCTTCTCTTCTCTGTGTGGGTCCTTGTGAGGTGAGAATATCCATCCTCTTCGTAGCCACGCTTTAAATACTGGAACACTGTAATGAGGTGCCCCTGAGCCTTCCCTTCTCCAGGGAGAAAAAAATCAAACTCCTCTTTCCTCATAGGACAGTCTCTCCAGGTCTTTGACCACCTTTGTGGCCCTCCTTTGAACCTTCTCCAGTCTGTCCATGTGTTTCTTGAACTGTGGTGACCAGAATTGGACGCTGTACTCCAGGTGTGGCCCAACAAGCACTGAGCAGAATGGGATGATCACACCTCTTCTATCTCTGCCAACCCCATCGTTGCAGATGCAGCCAGGATTCAATTTGCTTTTCTTGCTGCAGTGATGTACTTATATCAGTTTAGGATAGACAGATTTGTCAAGGAGCAGAAATAAAAATTTGGGAATGTGTTATAACCCAGATGTACACTGAACAGAGAAGCACGGGTATTGCCTAGCATTGACTTGGGGACAATGTTGAGTAACGGGACAGCTCCGTGTTGGTGGGGCTTGCTGGGCCCTCACCACTGGAGAACACTGCAGGTGCACTCTAACAGGTTCTGCCCGGCCAAAGCAAAAAGGGTTTGGTGCATGACCTTCCCATGGTCTGTATTTCAGTGTAGCTCAGGTCTTATCTACAGAAGTTTCAGTTGCAGTGAGGACCTACACACTGCAAATGACAAAAATAGGAATGTTTTGAATACAAGAAGCTTCAGTTCCTAACGAAAGTGTACTGAAATAGGCACCTTTTGCTGACAGTCAGCATCTTGCCATTTGCTTCCCTTAAAAAAATCTAGTCACCAAGAACTAAATACAGCTGCAAATAACTATACAACTATTAATGGCTGGGACTAAGGCAGACATTTTCAAACTGAACTACTCTTCCAGGTTTCAATACTATTCCATGACAACTAATTAGACTGTTTTCAGAAAATACACATTCTTAAAACCACAAATTTTGATTACTCAGAAGTAACCAAATATAAGCAAAATGATTTTAGGGAAACAAAATCAGGAGGAATGTTAATGACTGTTTATAAGGTAAAAGCTAATGTTCTGTTACCACAAAAGAAATCCCATGCTAGTTTTAAAAATTAAGAGGAACCTGAGATTAAATTTGTAGCTATGAGAATAAAAGAAGTATTTATAAACTCTTAAGTTCCCCTCTCCCCCCTTTGTGGACTGATAGCACACCTTTTTAAAGTTGGCCTATGTGGTTAAGGCAAAATAAAAGGGTTTTTTTTGTCTTATACCATACTGTGAAGTACATTTCTATAGGGTTTAATGATCTATGTTGCAAGTGTAGTTCACCACTTGCAGATGTGCCATTTACAAACCACAGGAAAACATTTGCATTAAGATTTTTGTGTGGCAGCCTTAGCCTTGGATGCTGCATGTATTCTGCATCTTTGCTCAGACCAAAAGGGCTCTGGCAATGCTTCGTGGAAATTTACTGTGTAAATAAGGTGTTGCAATCCAGCTGGCAGTACATGTGCTAGATCTAGCTTGTAGGGTATTTCCTTTTGGTCTGATATTTTTTCTTTGTGGAAATTACAGGGAATTTATACAGACAGAAGATAAAGTCTCTTCTAGCCCCTTGCTAAGAGTGGAATGAGCAGGGCAAGGAGCACATTCCCTACTGTACAGGAAGAGCACAGGAATGAAGGTTATCATTGCCTCTGCAGCACATGTAGGGAGGGCAAAATCATGGCCGGTATAACATGAGATATACAAGACTACATGAAAAGGCAGCATGGTACCTTCACTAATGTGTACTTTCTTTTGCTGATTGATTGCATTTCTAATCAACAAGCAAATTAAGTTTGGCCAGTTTATTCTTCAGAGCTTCTTCTAACATTAATAAAAAGACTAGTCATAAACACAGTGTTTAAACTCAAAAATAGGGAAACTGCCAAGAAATACACACTGTAAGTCAGAATCTCTAGAGGACCAACAAGGATCTTAAAAAGCAAAAAATATTTGATCAGCAAAATTAGAATACAAGAAAGAATTTAAAAATCATTAGGTAAAAAATAGGTCGCAAGCGTTGTATTTGTCCCTGAGTGGTTTGAAATATTACAGCTGATAATAATAATGCAGAAGAGCAGACCTGTCAAATAGGCAATTTCATATTTGAGAATATGATGGATGTTGTAATAATACCAGAGAATGTATTTGGACCGCTTTGCTTTCCAACAGCAATTAATAATGGCACGAAAAAACAGCCACTGTATTCTAATATCTTAAAATAGTTAATGTCTTATCATTTGCATCCTGGAATTTTAGATGAGATGACCAATTAATGCCTTCAGCTTGCTGACCAGATGTTATGCTGCCTGATTTTATCTCCTCAGTAAAAGGTGCACAAACTGAAAAAAATTATATATAAGAAGGCCAAACTTATTAAAAAATTAGGAAGAGAAATTAAAAATTTTATGACTGCAGTTCACAGTCTTGCTGATTCTGGAATTGTAAAGGACTTTGGTTCAGACATCTCAGACCTACATAACCCCAAATTTGTATGCAAATACAGGCTTTTCTTAAATTCCCCTTAATATCCTCTTCCTATGCTCATCAAGCTTTTGCAGAAAAACTGGCTTCCATTCACTATGTCACCAGCATCAGAATATTTCAGAAAAGAAAACTGAATTGTGACAGCGCTGCCTTTGCCTCACAGATGGTGCATTTGTTTGCAGCAGCAGTAAAAGGGAACACCAAGGGTGACTCTGAACAGCTCTGAGATGTTTTCAACAGTGGTCCTTTATTCTAAATGACAAATGTGAATTCAGAAAAGGACAGATAAAATCTGCTGAACACATAAACCAGTCAACAGGCAAGTCAGTGGAACACAGACGGACTGCAGCCATTATTCACCTTATCTGAATCCCTGGCATTTCAGCTGAAATTTCCTGGATATAATAAATCATATGGGAAAATGGTCTCCAATCTGGTCCAACCTGCTAAAATCCACGAGAGCCCTTAACGATCAGAAGGTGAAAGTATGAGAAAACAGCAGAATGTTTGGTTCAAAACAGCAGAAGCACCAATTGCACGTTCCCTTGTTTTGGCACAGCACACTGTAAGCAATCCTGCAGTAGCAACAGGTCCATCCTGCACTCTACGAACAATGCCCTCACAAGAGCCACTGCAGGACCAGAACAGGACTGCAGGCAAGTGGAGATGGTTTAACAGCTACTGGTGCTTGCAAATATAGCAGTGAGTATTTACTCAGGATCAATTTTAATACATGGATGAGGATCCAGTGTTTGGATTAAAAAGCACTGAATGACTTCCCACATAAAATCCCAAGATCTGGACAAAAGCTGATGTGACTCTGTTTCAAATAGCAGCATATAAGAGGGACAGTACACAGAACAATTCAAATCAAGTGGTTGACTCAGTTAAAAGAAAGGTTTCACAGTGGACTTTTCTTTTTTTCTAGATTTTTTTTCTGACTTTATTGTGAAATCACACCCAGTATTTCCATACCAGCTTCAACCAATTAAACACAGACAACTAAAGAAGGAGAAATTTTCAAAATGCATCTGTGCCGACATGGTGTAGCCAAAGTTTTTTTAATAAGTATATGACCATATTGGACTTGTCATATGGACGCAGATTTAATTCAGAAAGAACAGCATATTTTGAGTCCTACAACAATTCAACAGAAGATACATTTCAAAACCAAAGAAGACTGTTAATTCATATAAAGATGTAGGTTATGACCTGACCAGTCCATGCTGGGGAACTGATTAGGTACCTTCAGGCCATCATACAAAGATACAACAGAAAAAACAGGAAGGGGGGAAAAGCCATCCTCCGACATGTGTGGCATACCTTGGCAGCCAACACAACAGATGTTTTGGAGGTTTATTTCTGTTTTCATTTTCATAAGACCTGCACACATTTTTGTAACAAATTGCTTTTCCACTTAAATTGACTTCATTCTTTTTCCACATCTTTTGCCACCAAACATCATCCTAAAACCATCAGAGCTGTCACTGGCAGGACTTTTGATATGAGAAGAGTGAATGATATATCAGCCTGTGATAACACTGTAATTTAAATTGTCTTGGTGCAGTCATAAAGTATTTGAAGACAGGGTCCCAGCACAAGGAAACAAAGTCAGCAGTACAACGTCAGTGTCTGAAGCAAAGAAAAACACTACTTAAAGTAAGAGTAACGTGAAAAGGAATCCTTGCTGATGCTCACAGTGCTGTGCAGTTTGAACGAGAGGAAACCAGCAGTGAATGGGTTATTGGTAAAAGGCAACGTGGATGAGTTTATAAAGGTGGGCCCCCCAAGTAGAGCAGTCCATGTACCTGCACATGGGCAAAAGTTAAATCCTGAGAGCAATGTTAAGTCTTATTGAGAGAAGCAGAAAGATGATATGACTGAAAAGGGATTACTGCAAAGGATACAGAAATTAAAGGGATAGTTTGCCTAACAGGGCATCCATTACTATTACATCCATGTAATGGTAATGCAGCAAGAAAGCAAATAAAATGTTGGAATATGCATAAAAAATACACGGAGTTACTTTAGTATTGGCAAGTAGTGTAATTGCTGTTGGCATTTTGTGCTTATTTCTGATGTGAGTGGAATATTAAGCATGAAGATTACTGGTAAACTAGAGAAGTACTAAAATCACGTAATATCCCCAACAAAGACTAACATTTTCTGAGTCTTATATACTCAAACAAAACCAGGACTTGGACAGAGAAATGGAAAGAGGAGATTTAATAAGTTACAAAGTCTGTGATTTAAAGTTAAATTTCAAGTGAGTCAAGTAATCACTGTAACCATTTAGTGAAGATTTTGTGGATTTTTTTACCACTATGCATTTTCAGTCAAGAATGCATGCTTTTTAAAAAATATCTGACCTGGGTCAAACAAGAATTAAGCTAGGGGAGCCTGTATCCTCTGATAATACAGTCATGCATCAATAATCCATTCTTATGCTATAATTTAGGAATTTTCCAAATTACAGCAAATCAGCTTTTTTGATTCTTCAAGAGCAGTTATGCAGCTATGTGAACATTATCCATTGAATAAAAATGCAAACTATTTATGCATTTGGTGATCTTTCAACCAGAAAACATTCCATGCCACTTTTATGAACAAAAACAAATGATCATTTACATATGAGTTGCAAAAGCACTTTGATATCCTGCAGCTCTTGCTATCTACGTAATGATTTACTAACTTAACAGGACTGGTAATTCACTTCCTAAAGACATCAAGAAAATATTGTCAAAAGAAAATCAATGTAATTTGTTTATCAAAAGTGTAGAGATAGAGAGCTACTTGGAAAATATGGCAATAGAGTTAAATCTTTATGGGCAAGATAAAGATTAATGCAAATGAAAGATAAAGAATAATAAAAGCAATGATACTGCAAGTTGAACGTAAAAAGTGGTTCCCCTAATTTCAATAAGAAGCTGTTATTTGAGTGCTATGAGATTTTAGCCACTTTTTTTGTGTTAGACTAAATTCTAAAATGTAGCTAATTTTTTTCTTTGCTCCAGTACAGATGTCCTATTTCCCTGTTTTTTTCCCTGAAAAATTCACACCAAGCATTGAACAAAGCTTAAAAAAACCAAAACAAGAGTGCAGAATGGATGATGGTGCTCTTTTCAGTTAATCTGAACTGTAAGAATTTGGGAGAAATCTGACATCAAGTCAAGCAGGGGTTATTCTTAAAGCCTGAGAACATTTGGTTTGACTTTTAGAAAACTTTTTCAGATTTTTAAAAAACAGTCACAACGTGTATTTCAACCCCTATCTCAATTCTTGACATTTAGTACTTGATATACCCTGTTTTTAGTTAAAACTGATGATGAGACCCAATATGAGAGAAAATGACCCTGGTTTAAACAGTTACCATGCATCAACTTATCTACAGAACTAGTAAGCTTCAAATCTGAAGGAAATTTGGGACAACTGCAGTTTAGTTTAGCCTGCAACAAAAGAATCCAGCCAAATTCTTTCTCATTTGCCACACCACAATAATTCCACAGACATTCACCAAGGCTTCGCTTATTTAAGGTTATTTACTGAGCAGTATTTAACCCCAAGTCATAGCACAACTAGCCAACATACTTAAAAGTCTTATAGTAAATACAATGTTATCTAAGATATTTTGTGCAAAAGAAGTACAAAGAATTTGAAAATACACACCTCCTAGGACTACAAATGCAGAAAATAAAGAAAAAAGTGTTTAAAAACCTACAGTAACACGGTAAACGATGTCCTGAGAGAGCTGTGAGCCTACAGACCATACACCTCCTCCAAAGCATGACTTGTTCTCCTGGACATAGATATGCCCTAAACCAGAGCCCTTTCTGTCCCTGCACCCTGCATCTGAGGGCTCTGTCTGACCTGTGCTAGTGTAAGGAACACCAAAATCTCTGGGACACTGCAGGGAGATGAAGGTTTCTCCAAAAACAAGTGACAGGAAGAAGGAACCTTCCTAGTGTCAGCTTGGCCCCAACCTTCCTATGTGCTTATCCACTCATTAACAAATTTGTGGGGACCCTTTAGTAATCAGGTGTTCATATACTAAACACTACCACCAGGAGTAGTACGTAAGAATTCACTAAATACAAACTAGCAGGAAGGTGCAGACAATCAACACATGGTCCCCAAACTCATGGTTAAGAGCAACACTTTTGTTCCTACAAAAAGTGTGCTCTGTCTCTTCAGGCCCATACAATGTGAACTACTGTCTACCTGTTTTCCTAGGGCTTGTTTACTGATAGCAGGCCTGGTTTATGATTTTTCCACCATGTCTTTTGGATCCTTTCATTGCCTCTTCTGTCTCAAACATAAACTTTGTATCTGTATTTTCGATGCTTCAGTAGCCTACTTTCCCCTTATCTATTTTCTGTCATTATACAAAGATTAATACAAATTTGATTAGGTTTCTGTCGTTCACCTGCTGCTTTTTCAAACATCTTTGTGCTTTCTTCCATGCTGTCCTTCTTGCTGGAGTTTTTTTTCAACAGCCACAAAACCTGATTAATTTTCTTCAGCAAATCCCACCTTATGTCTTCTTTGCCATGAAGTATACACAGGAACAAGAGTTCAGCTGATGGTCTGTTGCAAACTGTGCCTTCCCCGCTGATCAATACAGTCTCATTGTTTCCCTCATCTGTCCATAGCCATCTGCTGTCTTTTGTCTTATACTTTTGAGCTCTTCAGGGCAGGAATTATCTTTTTGCCCTATATTTCTATACAATATAACATTATAATCAGTTCAGGATTAAGGCTGCTAGATAACACAATAATACAAACAAATTATTACAATGGCAAAATTTTCTGCAAGTTCTTTGCAGATTCTTTTTTTTTTTTTTAATCTAAGACTTAGAAATATGAGGCAGTTCAGGGAAAACATCACCAATTCCGCTGTTTTTTTCAGTGCCTCTGAAAAAGGTTTAGAATAGCAGTAGGTGAGAATATTAATTCAAGTCTTTTAATACAGGGCTGGATCAGGCTCGGCAGGTCTGACTGGCTGTCTCCATTGTAACTCCTCCTAAAGGCAGGAAAAGGATTCTCAAGGGAAATGAATCAGGCCCTACGGAGCCCACGAGGCAGCGTGCAAGAGGAGCTGTGCTATTGCCTGGCAAGATTGGTGGCTCAGATAGAGGACCACATAATGACATTTTTATCCTAATCCCTAATATAAAGATGCAATATTTTCCTGTTTATTTTCATTTTAAGGTGAACATACAAAAGTTAAAGGACTGCAACACTAAACGGGGTCGCAAGAAGAGAAAATCCAAGATTATTTCCACAGAGATCATGATTCAGGCAGACTGTTGTGGACCACAAATGCAAAATTATAAATATTATGAAGCGTGTTTTTATGTGCAAGAGGCCTAAATTTCAGTTTCTGCTGAGAATCCTCATTCCGGGGGCCTCTCTGTGCCCACATGCTCAATTACAAGACTGTGATATGTTCGGGGGATTATTTAATCTTGCGCTGAACAGCGAAGGTGTTAGAATTTGCCCGTCTTTTCAGAGCCCAGCTCCAGCAAGCACTACCTGACTCAGCTCACAAACTAGAGCCACAGCATCAAATTTCCCAACCCACTTAATTTGAAAGCCTGCCAAGATAGGTGAAAGACCTTATAAATATGTAAAGCAGGAAGTTCAAATTACACAGTGATGTAAATTCCCAGTGATTGATGCTCTTTTAAAAACAATAAAAATCCTCGAGAAAATACAATATTGGTGAATGTGCTTCCCTCCCGATGCTGTCTGGCGGTGCCGTGCGGAGTTTGGCTGATGTATTGTACTTTTCGTGCGGATTTTATTTTGGATTTCTACCACTTCCTGGAGGCCAGGGGGAGGCACAGTGGGAGGAACCAAAAAACTCGGTGCCACAGCCATTTTGTTTGTGGGCAGCATGGTAGAATTCTGTCAGTCAGTATAAGGAGGGGTTTTTAAAACAGTATTTATGGAAAAACTATTCCTGCCTTAACGGATGTATCTGTTGAATTTAGTGTTAATTTAGTTCTTTCATAAGGTAGGTATTTATAATTGTAAGTAAATCGAGTATTAGTTGGGATTCAAGCCTCCCCACTTTCCAGGAATCATGGATTTTGTTTCAGGCATGACTGGCTCTTTCGGATGCTGCGAGGCTGCCGGAGCCCGGCGGGGCGGGGGTGCCGCGGGGGGAGGCCGAGGGATGCGCCGGGCGGCACAAACTTGC